>VXAU01005704.1:0-26089 GCA_013399695.1 Formicarius rufipectus | reverse complement strand
TTTTGGTTGGTTGGTTGGTTGGTTTTTTTTTGTTTGGTTGGTTTGGTTTGGGGTTTTTTTGGGTTTGTTTGTTTGTTTTTTTAATAAAAATGGAAAATTGCCTTTTTGGTTTTGACAGTTGTTGAGGAGAACCTACTTTGTGTTGCTTGCCAGGGTTTTTTGTCCCTATGCTGCCTTTTACAGTGAGCTACAAAAGTTTTAAAGACTGCAGCTAGGAGTGCTCAAATTCACATTTCTGCTTAAATTGTGAAGCAGGAATCTTTTTGAGATTCATGCATACCCTAAGGGGACTGTGCTTGCATAATGGCCTCAAGAATATACCACAATAATTAGGCCATTCATGTTTGAATACAAGATGGAAGAAGAGGCAAAAAAATAGCAGTTTCATGTGGTCACAGTACAAGTCATTTTAATACGATTTTGCTGAATCATCTTTTCACATGTACTCATGTACATGTAATAAAATGATAAGTCTATAAGCTTTAGTATCTGAAAATTACAATATTAAAAAACCCTTAAGAAAAAAAAATCGGTGTTTGGTGTTTAAAGAAATTCAATGCAACATTTTTTTAATCTTACAGATGAGGCAAGTTATTAAAAACTCTATGGTACATAACTTTGAAGAATAACAAAGAAACACTGCCCTGACATGAACAATCTCTTAAAACTTTTCAATATTTACACTGTCTCTGGTTTGTGTACCAGGTAATTATTAAAGATTCCTGTAAGACATGTTCAAGAACATGACTGCATAATACACAATTGAGCCAGTCAGAATACTCATGTACCCAGTGGCTCCTCTTGGCTGTGGCACTGGGATACTCATCCTTTTTGTTAAAGTCCATAGCAAATTCAGCTTTGACTTCATCTCTTGAAGATTCATTTTTCTAAATAATAGAGAGAATAAGCTTGTACTTAGCTGTGTAGTTGCAGTAGCTTATCCCTGTAGTCACGTGAGAGAGAGATCCCTGTTAGATATGATGCCCTTGAATCAGTTTTTTTCTGTATCTCCATGAGAGATATAATCTGCATAAGTTTTGCAGTTGGTTGTTTGAGTGGTTGTTTACTCAGACTATATTCTCATAAAGAGTTCCATGCGAAGTTAGTTGTATGTGGCAAAAAAACTATTTTTGAGGAGCTGAGGCACCAAGTCAATCAGTCCACATACACAACAGAAAAATTTGCCTGTAGAGTGAAAGCACTGCATTATGTCACCTGCATAGCAAGCACTGAGACCCTAATACAAAAATGATTATATCTTGCCTAGGATAAGAAAATCTTCTTTTTCTCTTTTTAATTTGCAGAATCATGCAGACATTTGTTACACAACAGTGGAAGAACAGTAAAGAGAAATCTAATTGTACGCACAACAAAAAGGTGTCTGACAAAAAGGTGAAATCCCCTCTGCACATCTTTTCTACACTGCGCAGGTAATAGCAAGGAAAATGAGCTGTTGCCAACATAAGCTGTTAAAAATCCATAGCAGATTTCACAAGGTGAAATCTTGACTTTTCTCCACAGCCAAGTGCTCTATTTATATCCTACCTCATGGGTTTCTGGTCCTTGTATTGCATGACTTCAAGAGTGAACTAGGTACTGCTGCAGCTTCTAAGAATATTTGAAGGTAGAGCATTTCAGTGTCCTGCTCTCTGAAGCAGCTATGTTTCATCTAGGACTGGAAATAATTTTAACTCATGTTTATGTCTCTACTAGCTTAGTAGCATTTGATTGTTATTTGAATAGCAAGAATAAAAATATAAGTAATATAATACAAGTAATAGATATATGTAGAATATATTATGCATATTTTAAAAACCTGTAGTTATCTAGCTCTTATGTTTACAGCAGTATGTATTTTTAATTTTTTAAAACTAGAATGGACATTAATGAAAGACTAATTTTTAAGACGCTGAGTACCCTTCCCTCTCCACCACTGAACTACATTAATCTTTACTATTTCTGACATGCAGGAACAGAATTCCAAATAACAAAAGCATTAAAAGCATAAATAGTGGTTTGTGAATAGTTAATTTGCATTCACTGTGCTTTCTGCCAGTTAATCTTTAAGTGTGTGTAAAATCTTTATTTTTCCTCTTTTAGGATTATGACTATTTTAGTGTGTTTTCCTGCTTCTGGAGGGTTGAGAGATCACCCCTTTGATTCAATTAATGAATTTGAATTTAATGCTTCTTTGAATATTCCTTTTTTTAATTATTTTTGCTGTTCTAAATTCAGTGTGTAACAAAGAGATAGAATACAGCAGTCACTCACATTATAAGGGGAACAGTGTCGAAGATGACAAAATATTGATTGTTTATTTAAAGGGACGCAAGGAAAGGTGGTGCTTTAAGTCGAAGTCTTATCCATTCCCTAGCATGTCATGCACCATTGACAAGCACAGGCTGTAGCTTGAGGTTTGGTTTTATTCAGAAATAGCATACAGAACCAGCCTGCTCTTCTTCCTCTGGATTTGGCTGCTGATGCAGTGCCAGTCTGAAGATGGCTCAGCCCAGATGCAAGGACCCTCTCTGTCCCTACAGTGCCATTCCTACCTCCCTTCTACAGGAGGGTGATAGTGATCCAGCTGCTTCAGTGAGTCAGCAGCCTCCTCGTGCATCTTCCACTTTCACCACTTGCTAATGGGGTGGGGAAATCTGCCAGCCTCTTCCCTTATGTTTTCACTTCTTGGTTTGATGCAAACAAAAAACTTCTCCAAAGACTGGGTTTGCTTATAAAACATAGGAAAATGATTCAACATACCTGTTACATGTTTTTGCTTTGCAGGGACAGGCAAATGTGAACCTTACAGAACTGTGACAGCACCTATGAATGTTGTTTCATAAAAATCTTTCGTTATATACTTTCTGCATTCATAATTTAGGTCCCTCACGTTCTCATTTCTGGTTTTACAGAGCTAGAATTTGTCTAAAACCAGGAGTGGCATCAAATTGTCTTCCACAAAGTGTTCAACTTATAATGAGGTTTCTAAAAATAATGTCCTTTTCAGATGAATTAAATTTGATTTACTGTCTGCAAGTTTCACAGCTCATTGGATCTGAACATGGAATTTGTTATGCTGTTTTCAGAAGACAATAGTTCTCATGGGATCATGCCATGATGATTACACAGAAAAGACAGATTTTTATATGGAAAATGTGTTACAGTCTCACATGAAATATGTGGTTTTCATTGCAAAGAAAATTTCCTGAATAATGGGTTTATTTAAAGACATAGAGAGCTTTACAAAAAATTGTAAGATCATAGTTTAGACTTCTACTTAAGTAGTTAGTTGTCTTTTTGATCAATGAGTTTGTGTGTAAATAGGAGTAAGATGTCTGTTTTGGTATTGGAAAATTTCTTAAAGACAACAGTTGACTTTTTAGAAGCTTGGTTCGAGTTTATCATTAGTGAAAAACATAAAGACAGGTGATACACTTAAAAGTGTTTGCATCTGTGTGATCTTGCTTGATTTGCACAGAGTTCTTGACTACTCCCCAACTTTGCCATCTTCTTTCTTTTAAGGTCGCCAAGTTATCCTCCACCGGGCTGTGGTAAAAATAAATCAAAACTCAAGTCAGAACAGGATGGCATCTCCAAGACTCAGAAACTACTGAGAAGGACTTGCTCTAGCACAGTGAAGGCGGAGGATGTGTGTGCCACAAAATCTCACAGAACCTTTGGCCGCTCATTGTCAAGTGACCCTAGGGCTGAACAGACAATGGCTATTAAATCGCACAAACTGCTGAATCGCTCTTGCTCTGCAGCTGTCAAGCAGGAGGAGTGCATCACTTTAAAGTCCCATAAGCTGTTAAGTAGGTCGTGTTGTGGGGATCCTCGATGTGAGCACAACAGCACCTTGAAGCCCCACAAACTTTTAAGCAGGTCCTACTCCAGTAATCTTAGAATGGAAGAATTGGATGGGTTGAAGAATCACAAGCTGCTCAGCAAGACTTACTCCAATGCCCCTAAATCATCCAAAATGGAGCCTTTCAAGGAGTCCACCATAGCAGAGAGCAGAAGGCTCTCTCTTACCTCAGGGCTTATTGGTATCTTAACACCATCTTCATCATCACCTTCACAAGCTGCTGTACGTAATATTCGTTTTTTAAGTCTGCTCATTTGCTTCCTGTTATTTTCCAAATGTACTGTTATGCTTGTTATGCAAAGGTATTAATATGTAGGACATATGTTAGTGACTATATTGGATATATTGGAAGACAAGAGTGATGAACTCAGCTTTTTAAGGAGGGTTCAAACAGCTGCCCATGCACATATGTTTTAGTTATAAAATCAGAATTTGCTGAGGTCAGGACAGAGATTATATATATCATGTTGAATGCAGCACAGTGTACAGCTGTTGGCCATGGGAAAAGCAGTCATACACTTCCTTCTCTACATCCTGCAGGAAGAAGGAACAAGTGTGCACTTCTCTACCACAAAATTAGATTGGTTGCACAGGGTTTTTCTTACTTCCCTGTTTGACTCATAGGGGAAACAGCTGTACATTAGCTCATCTGAGTGCCAAATCACTGCTCCTACTGGTCTTTACATCTTCCATCATCATCATACTGGAAGGAACACAGTCACAGTTCAGCTCACCTCTTGCACATTTGTGATTTGTAAGAACTTAAACCTTCAAATGCATTGGCAGAAGTTATAGGCCAGGGAAAGAAATTGTGCCCACACTGGTCTTCTTACTTTCCCCAGGGACATGATTGATTGGGAAAACAAAGGGTAGCACATATTCTGACATTTAAAAAAGAGCTCTCAAAATTAATTCTTCTGTCTATGCCTCTTAAAAGATGGCTGTTATAATTTAGAAGGAAGAGTGGGTTTGTTTGCACTTTTTCAAGGCATCAGTCTGCTTTCTGTATTAGATCTGGGGAGAAGCATTTTAAAAATAGTCCTTTCCACTCCCTTTGCCTGGTGGTACCTTGGGAAGATGATTCTTTCTTTGAATGCCATACATACATTCAAAATAGCTCATTCTGAATAATGCAATTGCATTGAGTGCACTATGTCTCTTGCTAATTCAGTTTAGAAAGCTGTAAGCTATGCTGATCAGATCTAAAAGCAGAAATATACTATCATAAGATTATTTATAGATATGCTGTGTGGTTTGTTTATGTGATGTGCACAGGAATATTAAGATGAGCTGTCAGACTTTTTAGTTGTTGCAGTTTCGAGATTCATTTTTTTCTGAATCAGCAGAGGATGTCTTAACATAGTAAGACTCTTTTCTCCTGATGTTAATAGAAAAGGTCTCATTGTATTTTATAAGATAATGAAGAGCTGACTAAGTTCATTACTGATGTTATCATTAGTGATGCTATCAGCTGATGGGGAAGAAAGGCAAGCCCTGCTTGGCAGCCTATACAAGTTACCCATAATTTATTTCTGGAGTGAATTGACTTTGAGGGAAAATCATCACATACATGGTCAGATGCAGTTTGACTGATATTAGTGGAAGGGCACTGAGAGTCTATTTCACATTTTATATGCAGGCCTCAGACACTTGCAGGTAGCCTGGGTGCCTAATTGCAATTTGAAGTCAGTGGAATGTAGAACTGATAAAGCAGGACCCTAGGTTCTCTTCAATTGTCAGCTAAAATATTGGGGTCTCATACATGAATTCAAGTAGGATTGTTTCCCTGGAGAAAAATGGAAAAGAAGTGAAGCAATTAAGCAGTTAGAGAAATTAAAGAAAATAAAAAAATCAACACCCCCAAAACACTGTAAATGGTACTAATGTGACTCTTATTCAAAACAAGGTTTGATTGGCATAGATGTCAGCCTAGAATTCTGTACCTTACTGATTCTTGTAGCAGAAGTTTGTTCTAATTTATGTTGCTGTGTGTTGAAAAAAAATAAATTGAATGGTATGAGAGCATAGAAATCTGTTAGTGTGGAGCTTACAGAAGTGAGATCTTAGTAAATATGAAAGAAAAATGTTTCCAGCCTTTCTGAGAGTTGTAGTAGTCTTTCAAGACTAAGCATATAACCCATATTTGGATAGACAATACACAATTAAAATATAATGGAAGTTACCAAATGTCAGTTTATTCTGATGGAGTGAAGACACTGCTGTTTCTGTTTGGGATTCAGGTTTCTGGGATGGTGAGATACAGAACTTCATCAGATTTAAGAACTAAAAAAAATTACTAAAAACCTACTGCACACTCAGTAAGCAGCAAAAGGATTGATTATTTGAAATGACTGGTTCATTCAAGTGAGAGATCTTTTTAGATGCAAAGATGTTGCTCAATTAACATACTTACATGCAAAAAATACAAGTGCTTTTCCATTTCTCTATAATTAGTGAACACTGAAGTTGCCTCAACTCTTCCCTTGCAGCAAAATTATGGTGCAAAATGCATTCCCGTGCGAGACCATGGCTTTCTTGTGCAGGTAGGATGTCATATCTTACCCATTTATGAAACATTTTGGAGCATGAGCTGACCATTAATTATTTTTAAGCAGGTGTTGTTATGATCATTTTTATTGTTCTCAGACTATCCAGTTTGCTGAGCAGCGGATACCAGTATTGAACGAATACTGTGTAGTTTGTGATGAGCCCCATGTGTTCCAGAATGGCCCTATGCTGAGGGTAAGTGATGTGCTGGAAAACAGTGCACTACATAGTGCCTTAAGTAGCAGTGGATCATACAGACCTGTTGAAAAACTGTTGAATTATTTCAGATGTACTTTATTCTAATTTTCTTTTAAGATGCAAAATTGTAAAGCGTATTACTTAGATTTTGCTGTAGTTTTGAAAAAGTCCTACAAGCAAGGGCGATGGAAATCAGGCTTATATTATACCACAGAAACATAAAGACAGGCTGTATTTCTCTGAACGCTATTGAACTGCAGTAGTCACAACCAGATAAGATAGAGAAGTGCATTGGAGTGCTTTCACGGTCCTTTGGCATTCTCCAAAAGCTTAGGGCACCTCATTTTTTAGCTTTTATCAAGTCATGACCTTGGTATTTATGCACACTGGTGTTAATGGCGCCACTCTGTTAAGTTCTTCTGATCCTATTTTGCTCACAGGCTGCTGGAATGAAGCCATACTCAGATGTGATGAAAAAAGGCAGCAGAAGGCCATGCTCTGTGAAGTGTCTGATCTAGCAGTGACATAGTCCAGGTGCACTTTGTGGTTCCAAGTACCTTGAGTTTGGCCAGTTAGACAGTTCTTTCTTTCGTTCCTGTATGACTGGGAACAGAATTTTGCTTGCTGAACATTGTACCCTCTTATGCTGTTGGTGAAATTGGTCATGAGAGACATGCTCTGCCTGGAGCAACTAGATCAGTGCAGCTTTGAGAACAAATGTCTTAGGAGAATAAATTGATCAGCCTTAGGACTGGTCTTGCAGTTCAGAATCCTCTTGTTTAACCTGTTCTGCATCTTATGGAAGGATGAGTAACCTTAAAAGATCAAAACCATTGAAAACTGTCTAGCTCCAGTATGTGAATGGTCAGGTACCTGACAATCTGTCAATGGGGAGGCAAGTAACTCCACATAAGATGAAGCAGGCATCATCGATGATATATGGAACTAAATTCAGGAGAGTTACTGCTGTGCCTGGTAGCAGAAATCACTTTAGTGTCATTCCCTGCCAACACTGTCTGGCACCAAGGTCAGGCACGCTGACTGCAGGCGGGGTATGCAAATAGCTTGCTAATAGAATTTGAAAAAGCACGTACATATTCAGTTAACACTGTTTTAAGTCATGGCTAAACCCCTGTAGTTTGGGATACCAAATTAGGAATTACTTTTGTCTCTTAAAGCTCATACCAACCTTTTAAAAACAAGGTTTTCTGACAGATTTATCAGCAACCAAATACCGTTTAGAAACTTGTAAAAAAGGCATCAGTTCTTTATTGTTCATCTTTGAATGTACTGCCATGGATATTACCTGTGACAGGATAAGATAAGATAAAGTGAGTAATGTTTGGATAGCAAGTGAAGTTTGAATAACATAATGAGTTAAGGTACTGAAGATTATCCATTGCTCACAGGACAAAGCAAATTATAGGATTCATTCCTGTTCATGTGATGAACTATTAAAGGAAAGCAGAATAGAAAGTCATCTGCTCTAAATAAAAAAAATCTTAATTCATCTCTTTTTCCTACCATAAAGATTAAAGTCTTTCAAAATTACTCTTCTGTGACTTCAGTTTAAAGAGGTCATTTTATCTGTTTAAGCTATCTTTTTAAGAGTTTGTCAGCATTTCAAAAGAGAAGAAACTGCAAACATGTTTGCCCCAAACATATATTCATTGGTGCTTTTGCAAGAAGCGTAACCTGGCAAGCTTTGCAAAAATGAAAGGGTGTCATTATATAACCCAGGAAAAATGAGATAGGAGGAAGAAATCTATCATGCTCTGTATATGCTTGAATGACTCAATAAGCAGTATTTTGCCATTAATGAGTTTGCAGTTCTGTAGAAGGTGAGAAAGGATCTCAACTTGAATCGAGTATGAGCTTGCCAAAGTGTGTTAAAGAAATTTATGCCTCACTCTACTGAGCGCTCTGGCAGGGGCAGTCTAAAGTAGTCACTTATGGGTTTTTTTTACATGCCCCATCTGTACACACACACATATACATACATGCATACATATATATGTATTTATATATTGTGTATATAAGAAAAAGAGCATTTTATGTTTAATGCTGCAAGAGCAGATCTTAGACGTAGAGTACTTTTATTATGAGAATGCAACGGGCCTTCTTTTAAGGCAAAGCTACATTCAGTTTAGCCTTACTGAGAATCCCTGGGCTTCGTAAAGAGCTCTTCCATTTTATACCACTGTAACTTCACTAGGTTTTGTAATGATCAGGACCTTGCTGTGGTGTGCTTAGCAGGAGTGTCTAGATCTCATTTTCTACAGATGCCTCTGTCTTGAAGGCATCACATACAGAGGCTCTGTCTGTAAGTTGTGTTACTGGAGGTGCCACAGACTAAATAGTTCTGGGTGGTTCACCAGTTTTTCCCTTTGAAGCTTAGTTCCTCCTCACAGATGCACACAGGGTTATGCCTGAGTGTGTTTCCGTTCTACCCTTTTGACCATTTTTTTTTAACAGCAAAGTAGGCTTATGAGTTTATAAAACCATAACAAAGTTATTGCTCAAAAAGTTACTTTAATGTGTATTTAAGCTAGATGTTGCGGTATTTCATGGAGTTTTATGCAGTTATAAAGAAGCCACTGAAAATTTTGGTCAGCCTAATTCCTTCCCTGAATTATAGCCTAGTTCAATTGACTGTCTTGAAATGCGGTTTAAGAAATTCAACAATTGCCACTACACGATAATGACGTGCTTTTAATACTATAAAATGCCACCCCTACTTATAAACTCTCATGCTATACATAGTTTTTCGTGCTAGTTATTACTGAGTTGCTCAATTTAGATGTCTCATCCTCAGGACAGCTGATGATACTATGTGAAATAGATAAAATATTTTCTTTCTGCAGACTTGTTCTACGGGCTATCTTTTTTACTCAGTTAAAAAGTATCTTTAAATCAATCTCTTTTAGCAACCTTTCTTCTCAGTATTGTGTTTCATTTTCCCAAATATTTTTTTCTGGTGGAGTGTTCTGGTTTTAATATGTATTTCAGTTTAAGTTACTTTCTTAAAATCGTAACATCTTTCCCATAAGAGCCACTTGATGACAACAAGATGTGTCATTTCATATAGTGTAGTTCACGAAGCAGATCCAGATGCCAGAATATCCTTGTATGGAAAACTTCTGTTTCAGAACATCTGCATAGCACAATTGCATATGTTTGACTTAATGCATTTGCAGTGGACATTT
The DNA here is from genome assembly GCA_013399695.1 of Formicarius rufipectus. Lineage (NCBI taxonomy): Eukaryota > Metazoa > Chordata > Aves > Passeriformes > Formicariidae > Formicarius > Formicarius rufipectus. Next base: position 16,273 of record VXAU01005704.1, on the reverse strand, counting down.
GTCTTGCTCCATAGTCTGCAATAGTAGTCTAATCATGCAAATATTCCCTGCTGGTTCAGGGATCCTGTTATAGACAGAACTCTTCAGTTGTTGCTATGCTGTCTTAGTCCCTTACTGAGGATAAATAAAGGGGCTACCTTAAAAATGTGTTGAAGATGATAGAGTACAAAAGTTTTAGATTTCTCTTGGTAATTTCTTTATGAAGCAAAGTGTGGATATTTCAGAATAACTGGTTTTCTTTTGATCTCTAAAAGTTCCGTGAAATACAGAACACCAGAATTAAAGATGCTGCTCCTGTGTGTACTCCAAAAATGTGTGTAGAAAAAATCATATTATATAGATAGGGTAAATTTAGAATATACCCAAACCTAATGCTCTCACAAGGAACTGCAACTGTGTTACCATGAAGAGGAAGTACAAAGGTTCTCTGGAATGGAAGGAGTCTTGGAAAAGTACTGTAGCACATCATGAAGTTGTAAGCTCTTCTTTATGAAGGCCCATAGTACATTGCTTCATTCCATCCCCTTTTAAAAACAAACAAAAAAACAGCATCAAAACAGAAAATGTTTTTCTGAGTGTTGACACCTTCCGCATATGAGATGAGGATGAATGAGAGTTCTCATCACAGTGTATCCCTTCTGTATTTATTTCAGGAGCACAATGAGATCTAATGATTATTTACAGTGTACCAGAAGTTATAAAAGCTAAATTGGCTGTTTAGAGTTACGCACTTCTATAGAGTAACACCTAAAGTAGCAAATTCCCTGAAATCACTGCATAGCATTATTTACAGTCATTCTGCGAAGCACAGGGAAAATTCACTAAATACATGGATCCTAAGAATAAAAAGTATTATTTAAGCTCCTGCATAATATGGACCCTACTATTTCATGCATTCATTCCTAAGAATAGTCAGAATCTCCATATTTCACTCCTCATAGAAGGATTAAGGAACAACTTTGAAATCATTAGCAAGGATTGGGACTGAGGCCTAAACATCCAAACAGCTCCCTTAACTCCTGCAAGGCCAGGAGTTGGGTTTGCTGATCTTTGTGTGTCCCTTCCAACTTGGCATATTCTGTGATGCAGGGAATAATGCTGCATCCTCCTGCAAGGTGCCCTGTGCCACACAGCTCTGAGGAGCTTTGTCATCTTCCGAAGTTGCGCCTTGCCCCATTTTGAAAAACGGTGGGAAGTACAAGGTCAAACACAGGTTTTATGCTGAGGAGAGGTGGAGAAGGCAGACACAGTAAATCTGCTGCAAATCTTCAAGGATGGAGGTCTACACAGCCTCTCTGAACAACCTGTTACAGTGGTTGATAAAGCTTTAGGAAAACCTAATTGTAGCTTTATCTAAAATTTTGGATAAAGTTTAGATAAAGCTACTCCTGTATGAGAGAATAAAGGTACTAACTGACCTCCAAAGGTACTTTTGAACCATTTAATTTGGTTCATTGAGCTAAAAAATGTATTTTCCAAAGCAGATGTAAGAATGTAATAAAGGAACTTAAACATTGTTTGTTCTATATTAGAAGGCTATTAATTTTTTTAATGCCATATGAAATTATTCCTTTTATTATTACTATAACAATATTCTAGGGAAGGACTAAGTTCCATTTTAATAATGCAACAATTTTGCTGCTGTAATAGTAGGGAAATCTCATGTTTTAGGAATCAACAAGTATTTTTATTACAAACATTTAAATGTATTGAGATCATGAGTCATTAATAACTTGGTTATTATATTTAAGGATCTGATTAGAAGAAGTAGAATAAAACTGTGTAATCATATTTGAAGACTGGAGGAGAGAAAATGTCAGTCCTCTCTTAAAGAAGGGCAAGAAGGGGTGGATCCAGAAAACTATGGGCTGGTCACTCTCACCTCAATGCATGGGAAGGTAATGAAGCTGCTAAGCCTCAAAACCATTTCCAGGAACATTAAGGGCAAAAAAAATCATCAGAAGTAGTCAGCATGACTGACTTGATAAACTTCTGTGATGATGAACTGACTGGTCTGGTTCATGAGGAGAGAGCAGTGGCTGTTGTCAACCTGGACTTCAGTAAGGCCTCATAGACAAACTGTTGATACATGGGCTGAATGAGGAGATAATGAAGTAGTCTGAAAATCTGCTGAACATCTGGATCCAGAGTGTGATATCAGTGGCTTAAAGTGGCCTAATGTCTAGTTCTGGATCAGTAAGTAGTGGTGTTCTCCAGGGGTCAATATTGGGTCCAGTCCTGTTGAGTGCCTTATTAATCACCGAGATGATAGTACAGAGAGTTTTCAGATGACAAAAACATGACAAAAATGAGAGAAGTATGTGACACTCCAGAGTGGTGGGTGCCATTCAAAGAGACCTCAACAGGCTGGAGAACTGGGGTGCCAAGAACCTCATGCAGTTCAACAAGGAGAAGTGCAAAGTTCTGCACATAGGGAGGAGCAGACCCAGGCACCAGTGTATCCTGGGGGCCACCCAGCTGGAAAGCAGCTTGGCTCAGGCAGAAGAGGACACCAACCTGAACATCAGTGAGCCATGTGCACTTGTGGTATGGAGTGTTAATGGCATTAAACAACAGAGTGGCCACATGTGGAGAGAGGTGGTCTTGCCCTCCGTTGCAGCCCTGGTTAGGCCACACTGTGTCCATTTCTGGGCTACTCATTATAAGAAAGAGATGTAGCTACTGAAGAAAGTGCAGTGAAGGGTCACTAAGATGATTAAAGGTACTGGAGCACCTCACATAGAAGGAAAGGCTGAAAGAGCTGGGAATGTTCAGCCTGGTAAAAAGAAGCCACAGGAGGGATCTTACTGATGTCTATAAATACCTGAAGGAAAGGTGCAAAAAGGATGGAGCCAGCCTCCTTTTAGTAGTGTCCAGTGACAGGAGAAGAGGCAAAGGGCACAAACTGAAAGACAGGAGGTACCACTAGAACTACAGGAAACACTTGAATACCTTTTTCACCTTTTTTGAAGGTGACTGAGCATGGGGAAAAGTTGCCCAGAGAGGTTGTGGAGGCCGTACCAATGGAGGCATGCAAAAGCTGTCCATCCAGGACAGCTGGCTCTAGGTGACTCTGCTTGAGCAGAGATGTTGGACCAGATGAACTCTGGAGGTCCCTACCAACCTCAGTCTTTCTGCAATTCTTTGGTCTTACTTAGCTTTTGCATAGTGTAAGTTATGTGTGAAGCTAATGTCTGTCTTACTAAGTCTTCCTGAATTCCTTGGGAATTAGTGTTTATAAATACTAAAGCCATTGGTGGAATAGCATGATTGAATGGATTTTAAAGGGCTGTGAGACAGTTATACAGGACCTAAAAAATCTCAGAATGTATTCAGTAAGCTAATGCAGAAATCCTCTGCGTATCATTACTTCTTTTTTCCGTCAAGAAGTCTCTTTAGAGTGCCATCTTGTGTTGAAACCTCAGACTGAGGCCTCTTTAGAACAAAGCAGGGGTTAGTGAAAACTCATCAATATGAAATATTAAAGCTACTGTATTTGCAGTATGTACTTGTACTTTGAATTATGTTGGGCTTCTGTTAACTTGAAGAGGTCATGGATTTCTCTGTCATTTGAATGCAAGATTCTTAGGAACCACTGAAAACACAGAAGTATTGGTGTTTCGGAAACAGTATGTCACTAAGGGCTGGGAAATTTTTGGAACAGAGTAATCATCACTGAACTTTGGAGAAAAGTATAGGTGTACAAATATGTTTAGTCAGATTGGAGTTTAGCCAAGATTCTTGTGGAATTCTGGGCTTATGGAATAAAACTGTGGTCATTCTAATCCTTACTCCACAGTACAGGTTCCAGTTTTTTTGTTCATTTGTTTGGTTTGAGTTGGGGTGGTTTTTTTTTTGGTTTTGGTTTGGTTTTTTGTTTTTTTTTTTTAATGAAAAAACCTCTCCAGTTACTACCTGTATTTGAATAGAAGGGTTTTCAATTATGTTACTTTTTACTGACTGCAGTATAGCTTTTCCTGTTGCTACAACTTACCAAAGTGCACCTTGCCCAGCTAGAATTCTATACTTGTTTGTTCACCATCTAGATATATATTTGTGAAGTAAAAACACCAGAAAATGAATCAGCCAAAACAAACCCAAACAGAATATGACTTAGCCACAGTGTACTCTCATCTTTCTTCAGGTTGTATCTGCTTTCAACTGTGTTATCTCCATGTCCTTGAGCACCATGTTCCAAATGAATATTGTGAGACTATTCAGAGAGTTTACCTTCCAGTAAAACTAAGAGTTGCCATGGTTGAAAACAAGAACTGAGATTTGAAGATTTCATCTCCATGTCTGCTGCTTTCATTAGAAGAAGTGAGATGGTTGCTAATGCTTTCACCTTTACCATTTATTACACTTGCTGTAAGTCAGGCAGGGAGCCTTCCCTGAAGCACCTCCTATTAGATCAGTAGTTTTTAGGAGTGTCAGCCGTGTTGCAACCTCATTAGTGTCTGTGTGATATCCCTTAGGATAGTGAAAGCGTGGCACATTGCTCTTCTGAACACAACTGCAGCTCACATTAGAAAGTAGCAAGATAGATCAATACAGACTATCAAACTTTTACCTTCTTGGAATTCAAGGAATGCCTGGAAAATATTTGAAATAATGTGTGACTCCAGGAACCAGAATGTGTTATAGTACCTAGGTTGTTTGCATGTCTGGCAGTCTCAGTCATTGCAGTAAGAAGCAGCACTTGCATTGTAACACACAAGAACTCTGATGGAGCCTCTTTTCATCACAGCAGCAGCTATGTGGGAGCTACAGACCATGCAAAGAATAGGAGTGGTTAAAGGGAAAGTCTGAAAACCTCAAATATTTAGAAAATGCTTCCTGTTTCTGTCATTACCTTCTACTTCCAAGCCATCTGCATTCTCAGGTTAACTGTCTACCTCTTATTTTTTTCTGGCTTTTCGCTACTGCAATAATAATCCTTCTACATAGTGTTCAACACCAATGATCTCCCCTTAGCTAGTAGTTTGTGAAAGACAATGGTTTTATGTCAAGTGAAAAAATAAAATGTATGTGAGAACCCTGGTAGCTGCTGTTGCTGAAAGAAATTACAGTGGTTCCCTTCAGGTAGTGGAGAGCAAAGTCTCCAGCTCTGCATTTTCAAGGTGATGGTTGTAATCTGTGAAGCTCTGCATGCAACTAAGGTAGAGTTCACATTCAGAAATATGTATTTAAGTGTATAAGCCCCATTTTCCCATATATTTTGCCTTTGAAAGCAATGAGAACTAACAATTTGGTTAAAGGTTGTTATTCTGTACATTTGAGGACATGGATCCACATCAGTAAGAGCATGTCCATGCTTTATGTGCATACATAAAAATTCTCAGAAAGTTAAGCTTGCTGAATAGTACATGTATGTAAACCAAAGTAGGAGTATCCACAGATGATGTTGGAACAATGCAGCTTTATAAATGTGTTAGTGTTCTTGGTTCTTTACTGTGGCTAGGGACATTTCTTGCATTTCTGATTTGAAGTCAGAACAATATTGTTCCTGTCCCAAGGGCTCACATCCTACAAGAGAAAAGTAGATACCATAAAAGGAAACGCTACCAATATGCAAAACATTAGCAGCAGAGTGAGAGTTGCCTTGAATCCCAGTTTCCCCATAAAACTTGTGGTTTTCTTTAAATTCTGTCTTCTAGAATGGATTTATTAACTTAGTTTTTGTATGTTTTCACTGGTTCTTGCTCGCACTGTTGCAGACAAAACAAAAATAAGGAAATGTGATGCTCAATAGGCAAGTCACAATGTGTGACAAACAAAACTCCTCCAAATGTTTATTTCTTAATTGCAAGCTAATATTTGGAGGAACTCAGAACATTTAAATGGTTGAACCTAATGACTAGAGGAGAAGACACTGAAATGGTCATACCAACATGTCTTAGAATACACTGCTAACACTTTTAAGAAAGTTAGGTTAAAAACATCTGATTTTGCTAAATAGCAACAAATTTCAAGAACAGTATTTGAAAGTGCTCTTAAAATGGGTGGAATTTGGTTTAAAAGGCATCCAGGGTTGATATATGAAGACAGACTGTTGAAGTACAGGGCTCTGTACTACAGGGTTGGGATTATTCTCCCCATTTTGCTGCAATGGCAATATATTCAATGGACAGAAAGGTTCATCAAATGCATAAAATCAAAACAATTGTATAGACTCTAACAGCAGCATCTCTTCCACTTCAGAGCTGATATTTTGCTGTCTTCCTTCTCTTCATATCTAGAGTTCTCCAGTGTCAACCTGAAACAAAAAAAAAAAGTCCTTCAAATGTCATGCATGAGTACAATGACCATTTCCTAACATCCTCTTCCAGGTTCTTAGTCATTTCTGGGATTATAATGCAGGGGTAGGAAAAAGAAAAAGAGCAGCATTGACAAATCATGTGTTCCTTTTGCCATCATTTAGTGTCAGAATAACTTAGTTTCCTGAGACTGTAAACAAAATACCAACAAATAAATGTTTTCTTCAAACTATTCTTCATGACAAGCATGACTTAGACTGCTCTGCTATTCCAGAGCTATTCCTTGCTTTGCAATAAAGGGAGTCGATATATACTGCTGATAATGTTTGCCAAGGTGGTATTACCAATATGATTTCGCAACTGAGCAAATGATTACATGTCTTTTAAATGTGAAAAACCTGAGAATAATGACAGTAGTAAACACCTCTTGTCTAGTGTGCCATGGCACGGTGAATTTGATCATGTTAGGCTTTGTCTGCTGACTGATGCAATGTAACATGGCAGATAAAGGCGATCAAATGGGTGACACTATTAGGCTTGAAGGATGATAGTCCTTGTAAAGCAACTAATATGAGACTATGTCATTGCAGATTTCAGATGCTTATTGAAATAAAGTCTTGAATCTTTGAAACCCAGCAAACGTATATTTTAAGGGCTGTGGATGAAACAAATTACAAGTACAGCAGTATGCCTATTACTGACCAAGCTGTTGCTAAATTTTTGCGTGCTTAATTAATTTTTTCATTTCTGCAAGTGCTTTCTAGAGGCATTGGCTTGAACTTCAAAGGGTGCCACTACAAGTGCTTTAGTGATAGTTGTGATCACTAGACTCAGAGTTTTTGGTTACAGAAGTTCACTGCCAAAGATAATTTTAAGTTTCAATTAGCTCAGATTTAATAATATGCATTCAAAGGAATAATATACAAGAAGTACTTTTGGTTATTTTCAACATGGTTATAAAGCATTGTGTTTATTGGGTTATTTTAAGGAAGGTTTTAATTTTTGTTTCTTTCATGTATTTCTGTTTCATTTTTGTTCATTTTGAATGCCTCTAACAATTCACTGTGTGATTCATTACTTGAGTCATTGAAAAGTGGACCCGCTAATTATTTTTCAGTAAAAAAAGATGGAGTTGCTTCAAGGGTTGTAAACAATCAAGAAACCCACAGAGTCATACATATTCTCTCTGCCTAAAGTTGTGTTCCTTTTTGTTTCTGGTTTGTTTGCTGTATGAAGGCAGAATGTTTAATTCTTATTCTCATATGCAGTTTAAATAAAGTTTTTTATTTGAGATGGTGTTGTTAATTATTTTTAATAGCCAAAAACTAGTTCAACATCAAGAGTTTTTTATTGGTTTTTTAGTGGTTGAAGGAAGTGGAAATACCTTTATTTATTAAAATACCACATTGCCTTCCCACATAAAGTGTTTATACTACAAAAATATAATTAATTAATTTTCTTACCTTTTACCAATAATTTGTTATAATGAAAATTAGCTTTTTGAGAAGTTTGTTTTCCAGATCAAATTTTTATGTATGTTCTCAACAGCAGAGTAACAAGCTGTGAAGAGCAGACCTTCTCCATATTGCTTGTGAATTTGTTCTCCAGTAATTTTAATTATGTAGGAAGTTTTCACATAGGATTGTATTACAAAGATTTGGGTACTATGCCTGTAATTTTGGTTTTGTAATGGTATTTGGATTATAGTTTTGCCTCTATGAGTACTTATGAGTTTTAGAGTTCTTCACACTTGCTCTTCAGGTTAGAATGCTATATTAAAATGCTTCTCTAATGTATCTTGCTCAATAATTGATATGTATTAATTATTTAGAATTCATGTTGCAATTAAAATATGAAAGAAAGAATTAGCATTAAATGTGTTTAGCATTTGTTGTAGGTATGACATGATAAAAGCAAGCACTTGAATGTAGAACAAAAATAAAATTAACTTTCTTTCTCTGTGTAGCCCACTGTTTGTGAACGGGAGCTCTGTGTATTTGCTTTCCAAACATTAGGAGTGATGAACGAAGCTGCTGATGAAATTGCAACTGGGGCTCAGGTAGAATTATCTAATGCTTAATACCTGTCTGTATTTCTATAGTATAGTATACTCTTCTATATGTGTTTAACTTGTATTCCCCATATGAGTACACTGTTTGGTAAGTACACTATTTATTTGTTCACTGTTATAGCTGTAAATACACTAGTTTATGTATGGTGTATTTAGATGGTACTAATGAGGTGTTTCCATTGTTGTGCCTCCATGTAATTAGAGTAACCATGTTTTTGTGTTCTGCTATATTCAATTAGGTCACCTGGATTGTTAATAAAGGCAGCCATTGTCATTTGGAGATAATTCACATTTATTTTCACCTAATGAGCCATTGCTACTCTCATATAATTAATAAGTTACTTCCTGTTCATGGTCTTGGGATAAAGCTATCCGCTGAACATTGGTTGTTTCAATCATTAAATAGCAGTGGGAAAGTCCATACTGATGGTGCTACATAGGGTTCCTTTTTCCTTTTCAAGGTTCAGGAATTTAACATAAGCTTGCTTCCTGACTCTAAGTTCAGTTATTGATGTAGTTATAACATCATCATTTTCTTAAAGTATTTCAAACTATATTTCCAGATCACCATTTAATACTTAGAGTATATTAACCAAAAATTAAAAGATTGTGTTTAAAATTCTCTGACGATCTTAACCTGAAAGTTTACACATCTTAAGGAAAAAGACACTCCTTTCTAGTTTGGTCAGGCAGGAATTGTTAAACGTTAAAGCCATGATGGCTGTCTCAAATCACCTCCCTTTCCTCCATGTGCCTTAGCATCTTCTAGGCGGATCTGTTCCATGATCTTCCCTGGCACAGAGGTGAGGCTGTCAGGTTGGTAGTTTTCAGTGTCCTCCTTTCTACCCTTTTTAAAAATGTGTGCAGTGTTTCCCTTTTTCCAGTCATCTGGTGCCTCACTTGATTGGCATGCCTTTGGCAATATTACACAGAGTGGCTTGGCAAGTGTACCAGCCAGTTGCCTCAGGACTTTGGGATGCATCTCATTACTTCCCATAGAATTCTGTATGTTTAGATTCCTCAGAGGTTTTCAAATCTAATCTTCTTGGAGAGTAGGAAGCATTTTGCTTCCTCACTCCCTGACTTGAGCTTCATCCACTTGAGAGGTGTGGGAAGGGGAGACTGACACTGAAGACAGGCAAAGAGCTGACAAGTTCCTCAGCCTTCTCATCTATTACCACTTTGCCAGTCATGTTCAGATGATACATTTTCTTTGACCTTCCTCCTAAGCTCTGAGAAGCCTACAGAAGCTTTCAATATTATTATTTGCATTCCATGTCAAGTTCAGCTTCAGTCAGACCTTGACTTCCCTCACCACATCCTGGCACATTCCTTTTCTGATCTCTTAAGCATAGGGATTGAGAGCTCTTGTACTCTGTGGAAGGCATCCTTAGAGATCTGCCAGTTCTGTTCTGCTCCCTTGTCACTGAAAGCAGTTTCCTAGGGGATCCTATTGACTAACTCTGAACAGTTGGAAGACTGCTTTCCTAAATTAGGTAAAAATTAGGTATAGACCTTGTAAAATAGAGCTGACAGGAGAGGTGGCCCTGGGTAGCTCTCAGTGTATCACTACTGTTAACATATGGGGAGCTTGCTCTATATCTCTGGAGTACCACTACATTTACAGAGCTTTGCTGCAGAGTTATGAAGAGATTATAACCTTAAGAATGCTTAAAAGAGTTGGAGTTTTTGTCTATTTTCCCATTGGACCTAGGTGGCCTACTTGTGCTAAGTTTCACTTTAGCAATATCATTGGATCAGGATGATCTCTCATTCCTGTTTGCAGAAAGAATTGATCAGTTCTAGAGTTTGATTCATCTGAGCTATTTTTGTCCTTAGTTTAGGAGAGTATGATTCACAGCATAAGCTATCATCACAGTGGTTGTTTCTCCAACAAGGCTCTCCTAGTGAGCCTAGGCTGACTAGTAAGAGGTAGGTGTTCACATTGTGTGAGATTAATCTTCCTCCAAATCATTTTGTCTAGTGAAGGAACCTAAATATAGGTTCCCGTAATTGAAAATCTCATCCTGTTTTTTATTTCAGTGCTTCCAGCTAGTTTTCAAAGGTGTACTCCCCTACTTTGTCACTCCAAATATTCTCAAGGTTCCTACTTAATAATAAGGGATCGTACTTTCTAAAAGTTTCAAGCCTGAACTCACCATGCTTTGTATTAGTCATGTAGGCAAAATGCCTGAAGATTAAATGTCTGATTTGTTGAGAGTTCATAGACCCTGTAGAGAGTCTCTGGAGTGAGAGAGGCACTGAGACGCTGATGTTGTAAGAGGAATTGTCATCAGCAAGAGTCATCTTGTCCTCCTTGAAGATATTTTAATCCATACTTATTTACTTCAGTACCGTCAACCAAGGAGGAGGCATTCACACCCAGTTTTAAGGATATTTGCTAGATCATGGCAGTTCCTGTTACCACGGAATGCATATGCAAGGCTGTATTATAAGGTTTCTGTTAGATTTGACTCCCAATATAAGTTACTTTGCCTTGCATTGACTAAAAACAATGACCTTGGGGAAATCAGGATTTTAAAAAAGTAGGATCAGAAACAATCTAGGAGTCAACAGTTTGTTTAAAGGGGAGCTTAGAGGTGGTGTTCTAAGTAGACGAGCTTTTTTAAGACAAAATCCCATAATGCAAATCATAATGCAGGACAACTCTGAGTCACTGTATTAAGAAATCTGGAGACTCAAACAGCTCTTCCCTAGCAGTGTTTTGCAACTGCAGGCTAAGAAGTGATTTTGAGAAGCAGGGTGTATGAACTCATGCTCAATTTCACAGTAATACATTTACACAGTGGTAAGCCTGTTGCCTGACCTGGCTGTGTAACCAGACTCCTGGTCTCCTTTGCAAATGCTAATGCACATGCCCTATTTTGAAACATTCATCACACAGATATTATAAAATGGAAAGTATCCAGAGCAGCATTGAGGGAGGAATCATTATTTAAATAGCTTCATTTTTCAATATATGTGAGATATTTAGTAACTGGAACTAGCAGAAGTGATGGAGAAAATTGTCCATTCATGCTGAAGGAGCAGAGGAGGAGAATGTCAGCTGCATGACTCACCGCAGCACAGTTCTTTTTCCCTTTCATCCTTATTTTCATTATGTATTTTTTTCCCTCCAAATGATCAGATACAATGGCAGATACATAAAAACTTCTAGAAACAGCTTGAGTTGTGAGATGAGATCTGATCTATATGGAATTGTGGGAGAAACACAGGATGCCTACTAAGTAGAACTCATCTCAGCTTTTCCTTTCTTTCATGGAAAAGCCCATTTTCATACACAAATGTTTTCAGAAGACACAGAAAAATTGGGGAATGAGCTGATTTGCAGCTATTTTTTAATGTAGCAGCTTTGGATTTCATTATTAGCTGGGTTTATATTTCACAGTTGCCAGAAAGCTGCATTCTCTCATGTTTGTTATTGCTGTGTTCTATTTTTAAACTCTGAATTACATATTTTGAAACAAGTAAATGGGAATCTGTTGCAAACTTGTATGTCTCTTATGTGCACACATGTGAATACATGTTTGTGTAGACATTTGCATGCATGATCCTGCAGTGAAATCTTGGAGATTGTAGGCATTCAAAGCTGTGTTGTAATTTTGTACAACAGGGTGGAGGGAGGAGGATCCTGCAGTGAGAACTGTTCAAATTACTGTTAAATCACTGCATTGTTCTGGTCTTAGCAGAAGCAATGTTTGCAAGTGGTTCTGAGCACAGTCTTCAGCAGGAAGTGGTACAGATTTCACAGACCATTCTTCATTCTTGAGCAACATTTTCACTGGCATATATTGCATAGAGATATGCAGATCCAGCACAACCTCATTTCCTTAGAGAAGGAATTTAATACAGGAATTGATGTATGTGCACAAGAGAGAGCAGAAATGCAAGCAATGTATTTGGCATTTGACATTTAGGATCAAATACTTATGCACCTGAAATAGTATGCCAAGGGCTGTATCTGAATCCTACTGAGGTTAATGGGAAAATTTTAGTCCTAAAATATGTCCTGTGGATAACACAGTGTGGGCAACATTGGTAACAATGAAATATGGTATAACTATAATGTGTAAAAAAAGGAGAGTGGAAGATATAATATGAAAGTAAACTATTGAATAAATTCCTTTCTTTGTCCCTAGGTGGTTGATCTCTTAGTATCCATGTGTCGGTCTGCATTAGAGTCACCTAGGAAAGTTGTCATCTTTGAGCCATATCCTTCTGTAGTTGATCCTAATGATCCTCAGATGCTGGCCTTTAACCCCAGGGTAAGTAGTTACCTTTAATTATGTCATTAGTTGATTTAATTCATGAATGAGATTTCCAAGCAAAGTCTTCCTATGGAGGAGTCTCCTTTACTATAGGGGATACCACTGCAGAATGTAGCATGGGTGTATGTGATAGAGGGAACACTCAGCTAGTTGTTTCTGTGTGAATTGTTCACCTCTTTCTTATACCTTCTGTCATTAGTATTGTTCCTGTTACTGTTTGTTTTCTTATCTCATTGTTGTTTCCAGTAAATCACTCTTACTTCAGTCTGAAATTTTTACCTTTTGTGACTTCAGTTCTTCTCTCCAACCCACAGTAGTGGGGAGGGGAGAGGGGGGCTGAGGGAGAGAGTGAGTGAGGGGTGCTTGGTTTTAGTGGGAGCACTAAATTGGAGAATACCATTCCTAAACCACAACAAAACTGTAAGTTTTATTCCAAGTTATGTGAAAGCCAAGCAAGTCTTTCCAGGGGAAAATTCTAGACTCTTAAGTTTTTTATTCTAAGTGTCTTTCCCTCAGTGTACACATCGGACACAAAGAGAAAGAGCACCTTTTAGAGGTGGCCATGTGAAAAGAGGAATTTCCAGTCCATCTTTTTGTTCTTAAAAGGGTCATTGCTGTCATCTTGTTTTCTCACTGCAAACAGTTATTTCCTTAATGTAATTTTTATCAGATGTTAACATAATAGTCAGATTTTGTACAAGATCAATTTTGAATTAAAGAATTATATTTGCACTACCTGCTCCTCAGACTCCAAAAACTGCCTCTCAGGGAAGCCCTCACTCCATGAACTATTGCAACTCCCTTAAGCCATCTCCCCAAAGGTATAAATGAGAACTTAGAATGTCCTGCATTGGGATGCATTTCACTTTTTCTGAATAAAAGCCGATTCTTTGTCAGGAAAGTGCTGGGTGTGTCCTGTTGCAGTGGGAAGGAAGACTTTGGCAGGAGGTGCTTGGAAGGGGGCTGAGGAGGAGACAGCTGTCAGGTGGCAGGGCAAAGCAGGAGTCTGAAGCAGATGAGGATTTATGAGGGTCACACCAAAAGAGGAATGGAGAGAGTCCCTGGGCTGGCAGTGCCCACACCATCACCTCCCTGCTTATTGTCAGCATGGACAAGGTGAAGGACCATGGGCAGAAGTTGGCAAGACTCGATGGGAAACAGTGAAGCTCGTGAAGGTGACATGTTGTGTGGAGCAGATGAAGCATGGGCTGTTAAACTCACCTACTCAGAATACTCAGAACCATTCCACGCCAGATGGAGCCATGTGGTAGTGGCTCCCAACCAGTAGGTAGGCAAGGATCAGGGTGAGACAGAGAGACCACTGAAGGCCCCATGATGTTTTATAGAGCTGTTAGCAAAGTAAACTGTCTAAGTTTAGAGAACTTAGAAAAATTTATAACTAAAACAGAGACAAGTCTCCTTTAATTTCAAAACAAAATTTAATTAAGGTATGATAAATGGAAGGATAACAGTTCCTAGCTATGATATATATATGTATATTCAAGAGACAACAGAACAACCAAGGCAGAATGAATAAAAACTCCTGGATCAAAACCCCCCACAAACACACACACAGTCTGTCCCCGGTATTTACAGGCAGCAAGCGAGGAGATGAGTGGCTGGTGCTGGGATGCCCCCAGGGGGGTGGTGGATGGGAAGAAAGGCTCCAGTGTGTCCCTCCGAAAGGCTCGGGGCTGCTGGTCTCAGACTGGAGCTTCCGATGTAAGAAAAAAAAGTTCTCCCACGTCTAGGATGGGCGCCGCTGGCTCCCTCACAGAAGGCCCGGTGTAAGGGGCCCCCCCCGGCTAGCGATGTCGTCTCTGTCTCTCTCTCTCTCGGGCAAAAGTCAACAAACAGTCCCAAAAAATCAAAGCTTTGTAATCCAGGTATGGGAAAAGGGGAGCAGCAGGAAAGGCAAGAAAGAAACCCAAGACTCCGGGGTTTCTCCCTCCACCATCTCTCCCTGCAGACTCCTGTTGCCCACTCTCCAAAACCCGTGTGCCACTCTCCCCCACCCTTAAGCATGGTACTCTTGGTTCTTTTGTTAGAGACAAATGGCCCGGGCGAGGACAATTCACTCCTCATTGTGAGGGTGGGGGAAGAAAAATTCCTTTAGAACCTGAACCTATAACATAAACACATCTATTTATCCACATTTTATTTAAAATCTATTTGGGATCACTGCATTATTTATCTTAAAAGCATGTTAGCCAACTGTCAGAACCTGTGTTTACTTACAAATATTTGTTTAAAAAGTGAGATGACTTTTTATGTGTGTTGGAGATTCCAGTGAAATTCAAAGAAAAAGCGTTAACAATATTTTTTCAGGTTAGAGATGTTTGAAAGGATTGGTTTGCTCAGCATTTTTCCTAGCTTTGGTTTTATACACATCCAAAGAATTCAGGTTATTGTAGAACCAAAGACTAATATTCTTTGCATTTATTTACCTATTTCATGTGACATCAGAAGAAGAATTATGACCGAGTCATGAAAGCACTGGACAGCATCACTTCAATTAGAGAGATGACACAGGTGAGTTTAAAAATATTTAACTTAATCATTATTTCTAGAAGTTGAAAGATGTTCATATTGCCTGCCTGTGGTGCATCAATAAGTCAATAGTATCATCTCTTTCATATAGAGCTGTAATAATATTAAAATATCTGTTCAAAATAACTAAGCTAGAGTATCCATAATGGCAGTGAAGTAATAGTGATGAAGTAGAACTCAGATCTTTTGAAGTTTAAATAAGAGCTAATAATAGCAAAGTGGGGGGTTGTAATGAGATAATCATCACCTGCTGCATTTCTGAAAGTATCAGAGGTAGAGTTTTTTACTTCCAAAGCAAAAGAAATTGATTTTGTGACAGTGTTATGAATGATAGCATTCTTTCTATAACAGTAAAACACTTGAGCAGCTAAGTATAGCTGGGGGCTTGAAAGGTTTACTTTTGGGTTTATCTCTTGGGTTTACTGTTGTATTATTTCTCACCACATATCTGATAGTTCTCTTTCTGTTTATTGTTACACTCCTTTCCCAAAGAACCCAGATGATTATAACTAGGTGTTGAAATGTCTTCCACATATCTTGCTTTTCTAGCTGCTATATAAATGTATCCTCACACAAGTTTACAAGTCGTGCTCCATATGTATTCACAAAATACTTTGAGATCCTGGAATCTAGAATGTATAGAGAGGAATAAAATAAATAGAAAATTAAAGGTCACATATTTTCATTACTTTAATATTTTTTAAAAAATTTAAAGATCGGGTATTTCTGTTACGTCATATTATGTCTTTTCCAAATAAAAAATAATCACCATATTGCTTTTAAAATAATTCTTGGAGTAATGAGTTTCAAAGGGATGTTTTGCACTATAATTGAAATCAAGAAATGTTTTCAAATGGTATTTTACAAGTTTGTACTTTGAAATGGTCAGAAAACACAAAGTATATTATTTTAGGATATTTTGAGAGCCTTAATTTTATGAATTTCCAGTCCAATTTGTTAATACAAGAGCTGAACAAAAATAGATGTCTTCTGCTGTTCTCCCTGAGATCACCAATGTTTGTTGTAATATAGTCATTTTGATGCTAATTATTTGTTTATTTAAAAAGGTACTGTTCTTAGCCCCTGTTTATTTATTATGTATTTAT
>VXAU01005703.1:55950-141563 GCA_013399695.1 Formicarius rufipectus | reverse complement strand
TTCTATGTTTCTTTTATATAACTAGATACTTTACATAGTCTATATTTCTTATATTTTATATTTCTTTTATATATCTAAATATTTTATATATTCTGTATTTGTCATATATCTAGCAATTTTTTCATGTTTCATTTATATCTCCATATTTTATATATGACATATTTCTCATATATCTCTATATTTATTTCATTTATATATCTCTACATTTTATATCTTGTATATTTCTCTAATATATCTCTATATTTTGTCTATTTCTTTTCTATCTCTATATTTCATGTATATCTTTTATATCTCTATTTTACATATTACATAATTCTTCTCTACATCTCTATTTTATATATGACTTTCATAGATCCACACATTTTATATCTCCTATGTTCTTTATACACTGACACATTTATACTTTACACATCGATTTGTAAACTACAGTGAATAATATTTCATTACTTCTTTACTTAATGTTTCAATATTTACCTACTGATATCTTTCATTTATATCTACTTTTACTCTAAAAACACTTTTTATTCCAGCTCTGCAATTACAGCTCTGTCATTCCAGCTCTAAAATTCCAGCTCTAGAATTCCAGCTCTGTCATTCCAGCTCTACAATTCCAGCTCTGGCTTTCCACCTCTGGCATCCCAGCTCTGCCATTCCAGCTCTACAATTCCAATTCTACAATTCCAGCTCTGCCATTCCAGCTCTGGCTTCCCAGCTCTGGCTTTCCACATCTGGCTTTCCACCTCTGGCATCCCAGCTCTGGCATTCCAGCTCTGTAATTCCAGTTCTGGCATTCCAGTTCTGACTTTCCACCTCTGGCATTGCAGCTCTGGCATTCCAGCTCTGCAATTCCAGCTATTCCAGCTCTGGCTTTCCACCTCTGGCATCTCAGCTCTGCCATTCCCACCACCAGCACCCCCCAAAGCAAACAGCCACCCACACACGTTGGTCCTCCCCCATCACCCAAGTGCCCGTGGTGAGTCCCTCCCAAAGGAAACCCTCCCGTGGGAAGTCTCAAAGCTAAAAACCTGTGGCTGAGCATCCCTGAAGATGGCAGCTGGTGCTCTGTATTCCCAGGAATTCCCAGTGCTCCTTACCATTGCTGCCCAGGGCTTTCATGGTGACCTCCATCTGGGCATACTCGTAGCTGAAGTTAATCTCACTGGACACTTCGCTGGAGTTGTCTCCATCCAGGTCCAGCTGCTCCACGCTGCTACTGCCCTTCATGGAGCTGTCCCGCTCCTCATCCTCAGCATCCACCTTCTTCTTCTTCTTTGGCAGATTCAGCCTTTGAAGAAGAGGGAAATGGGTGAAGGGCTGTTCATTGCTCAAAAAAACTCATCAAAGTTAAGAGGATTGACCAAATCAGGAGGTTCTTCCCTTTGGGAATCTGTTGCTCTCCAGTGAGTGCAGTTTTCCTAAGGGCAAAGTGACCAATCCACTCGACCCTCCAATAACAGATCTTGCAAACAACACACCAGGAAACCTTTTAGTCATTCCACATTTAGAGGCAATAGTGAAATATCTTGCTTTTTACATGGATTCTTCTTCCAAGCACAACAGAAAGCACTGAAATTTTCAATTATCATTGAAATTCGCGGATTTTTAAGGTATTTCAGAGAGTTGGTGCAAACCTGCAACTCCTTTAATATCTTTAGTACCTGAAGAAGTGGTTGTTTCCCCACAGGATTCTGTCTCCATGGTGGAGCTGGATAGGACACACGACAGCAGAGCCATTCACAAACGTCCTGGGAAAAAGCAAATGCATCCATATAAGGCTCCCAGTAGCACTTCCTTTACTGGAACCAGTTAAGGGAAGAGAACAGGTTTATGTCTTGAAAACAGGGGAAATATTCCCACAAACTTCACTGATCTACCCAGTGCTGTTTCATACACTCCTCAAACTCAGCTTCTTAGGCTTATGAAGCTCAGTATGTTTTAGATATTGTGACACTATGTCTGGGGAGTAAAATCAAAGCTTAAAAATAAAGGCCCTGAAATTAAAAAAAAAGTCACTGAAAAGAAACACTTTGAAATGAAACACGAAGTAGCAATATTTGAATAAGACACTCAACACCTTTGCTGCATAAATATCTTAAACACCATAAACTAATTCAAAGAACTGGAAACAACTTTTATTTCAGAGCCAGATTAAGGTTGGAAATATAGGACTGTAGGACAACTCCAGTGTGCAGGGAAGCTCAGGGTGCCATCAACTCCAAGCAGCTCCAGGCAGGAGTGGCTCCAAATCAGGATAAATGTGAAAGAGGTTGAATTTTGCACATTCACAATAAATGAGTGGAGGTGCTGACGCTGCGTGGCATCCCCGTGAGCAACCTGAGGATCCCACCTGCTCCTCAAGCAGTGCCACTGAAGCAACAAATGCTCTGGCAGCTCTTTGCATGTCAACAGATTTGCTGGAGAATGAACTCAGATTTTGACAGAGTCACATCTCCACAGCTGCAGATCTTGCTGAGAGGACAGTGCAATTCCCTCCTCCTCCCCTTTGAACACTTCCCCTGCCAACAGCATCTCTGAGAGAAACCTCACTGCAACAAAACACACGAGTGGAGGACTGAGAGGGGCAGGGGACAGGTCAAATGCAAAAGCAGGACACAAGAAGTAGAATTTTCTTGCTTGAGAATATATAGAAAAGTTTGTTTTCTACACATCATTTTGCTCCACTAATGATAATATGCTAAATAAAATGGCAACTGCTATACAACTGGAGCTGCAATTTTGAACTTTACCTCGTATTTTTTTGAGGGGTTAACATAACCTGGCCTTCTGGGGTGATGTCTATGATGCAGTGCTCGGGAAGAATTCCCATTCCACACAGCTGGATATCCTGGGAGTTGTCTGAGCCTATTAATGTGTGCTCCTGAGGGGAGGAAAAAACAGCTTAGATGTTAGCAATGAATTGCAAAAGTTCACTGGTTCAATCTCCTCTGGATATATCTTGTCATCTAGTTCCAAAGTTTGACAGCTCCTCAATTTTTTCCCTCGGGGGAAAAGGATCAGGAAGTGTTGGAAGCAAAGAAGTGCTTTGGATTCCAGTAACAAACAGGGAACACGCTGGAAAGTTTACAGGCAGAAGTTAATCTGCAAATGTAGAGGGTTTTATAATTTAATTGTGGAATTCAGTACCTTGGGATGCTAAAGAAGTCAAAGGCATAAAGGGGATTAATTTAATTCCAAGGGGAATTAAAAGAAAGTCCCAGACCCATGGATACTGCACTGGTTCCATCCAGATCAGCAACAGCTTAGGAAAGGAATTCCTGAGGAACTTGAGGCATGAGGGATCGGGCAGATGTAGGACCACTCCACACATGGAACCCCAGAATGACTCAGGTTGGAAAAGACCTTTAACATCAACCCCAACTTTGCCCCAACACTGCCAAGGCCACCACTGACTACATCCCCAAGTGCCACATCCACACGGCTTTGAAATCCCTGCAGGGATGGGAATCCACCACTGCCCTGGGCAGCTGTACCAGGGCTGGGCAGCCCTTTCAGGGCAGAAATTTCTTCTTTTTTAGGCATCTCTAAGTCAGTTTTACGGAGCAGATACAATAGAGAGGTCAGGTCAAGTTGTTCTTCAATGTTTGTCAGTACACAGAGAACTCAGCACCACAGGGAATGTGGGCAACACACTCTGAGGAACAAGAGTTTCATCTCAGGGTTTTAGGAAAACCAGGCCTAAGGCATTTTATCAAAAGCATATCAAAGTGCAGGCATTTCCACACCAAAAATTCTCAACCAAAATGGAGTTATTATTAAAAAAAAAAAAAAAATTATAAAGGCTGACCAACAAAATCTACTCCAAGGAGTTTTCCCTAGAACAGGAAAGCAGCACAGGGACTTTGTGGATGGTACTGGTGGTCCAAGGTCTGTTTGCTGAGCAGGCTTTGCCTTTGGAGTGTTCTGTCCTGGGTTCCCAGTGACCACTGGGAGAACTGGGCTCTGCCTCAGCATCTGCTGAACTGGCAGCTGAGTCACACTCTGGACATTTATGCACAAGGCATCTGGGCAAGATTCCACTCTTCTCCCGAAACCACCTTTTTCTCCCTTTTTTAAAGCACTTTTTTTAGCAGCTACAACACTGAAAAAGGAATTTCCCTGGTTTTTATGGAGACATCACAGAGCCACTATGACTGGTAGAAAAGAGGACCATGTACTCTCCAAGACTGGCTAACCCCAAACCATCTCTCAGCCCCATTGCTGACTTTGTGTGGCTGTTTGGAGAGTTCCTACTCGGAAGGATTTCACGGGAAGCTCAAACTGCTGACGTTCGCCACGAGATTTTTTGGAACTCGGACTCCAAAACGTGACTTAAAAATGGTTGCACCTCATTCCTCCTCCTGTAAAAACCAGAACAAACCACCCAAATGCTTCAGCACAAAGTGCCAAAGCCACATCACGTGTCTGATGTCCAACACCAGAAACAGGGGCTGTTCTGCACATCAGCAGAAGGGCTGAGGAAGAACGGAGCTCAATTGTCACCCCTGGCGAGCTGCACAAAGAGGATTAAAAAGGCATTTTATGAAGTGAAGACAGCACCCAGAACTTGGATCCCAAATGCAACAGCTGATTATTGATATGCCCAATCTCCATATAAAATCATTTTCTGGGTAAAAGCTTGTGGAAGTTGGCATAAAAAGCAATCACTGAAACCCCAACCCCACATCCCAAAACGAGACAGTTTCTCAGGAGGAATACGGTTCGTTTTCGTGAAAAAAAAACCCCAAACAACAAAATCAAGACAAACCCATAAATCCCCAAACCTTCCTCTGCTACAAAGAATTATATTTGAAATTAAAAAGCTGTGTTCACATAACTTTAATATCCATATATTTTTACGTATATTGTTTTTATAAACCTCTCCAACACACCTTGGCAAAGGGCATTAGAGGCTCGCTGCTAACACTGAAAATTCATTTTAAAACTCTACCCCAATAAACACCATTTATATCAAATTCAAAACAAATACAGAGTTTTACCTTTAAATAATACACCAGAAGTTCATTTAGAGCCGGGTCTGCATTCAGATTCACCAGGAAACACTTATTATCCCCAACTTTTATTCCCGAGGACTGGAGGGAGATGCCGAGGCTTTCCAGCTGTTTCTGACGCTCCTGCAAGAGAGGAAGCCATGAAAACCGAGCTGAGTGATGCACAACCCTTTGGAATTCCATTCCCATCTGCCAGAGCCACAGGGCAAAATCCATGTACTGAGTCTTCTCCAACAGGTAGTTCTTTCTCCTGAACCAGCTTGGACAACAAAAGCCTCCATTGGGTCAAACCCAGATTGGGGATATCCCAAATTCCTCCTTGTCCTTCCACCTCCGGTCCTGGAAGGCTCCGTGCTGGAGTCTCACCCAGTCCCACATTCCCAGTGGGAAAGGAAAGCAGGAAAGAGCAACACTCTGCAGCTTTGTAGAGCTTCTCCATGACCTCACTGGGACAACCAAACTGCTCCCACAAAGCCATCTCCAGAGCCCTTTCTTTTCTCTCCTCGCGGAGCTAAAAAGCAACAAGGGAAATTAAAAATCCCTGCCAAGTCAAGCTCCATGTCTCTCTTTTGTCCCAGAGTCATCAAAATGACAAAAAAAACCTGGCAACCTGCTATTTAAGCAACAGCAAAGGACATTTCCTGCTCCACAAGAATAGCAGCGTTTTGGATGGGGTTTTGTTCCTGTCAATGGGACTTCACAGAAAGGCACCACAAAGCACCACTGTGCGAGAATGCCCATCTGTCAAAGGGAAGGGTTTGGGGGAGACCAGAGAGCTGAAAGAGGAACATTTAAATGTTTCTGACTGAGGAACAGAAAGGGATTCTTCTACAAAAACAAACAAACAAACAAAAAAAAACACAGAAAAAAACAAAACACAAAAAACCAAACCAAAACAAAAACAAGCAAAAACAAACACAAAAAACCCCACAAAAACACAAAAAAATAACCAAAACAAAAACCCCCCAAAAACAAAAACCTAAAAAAACCCCAAAAAAATCACAAAAAAAACCAAACAAAAACAAAAAACCCAAAAACCAAAACCACAAAAAGCCAAACAAAACTACAAAAAAAACAAAAACACAAAAAAAACAAACCAAACCAAACAAAAACAAAAAACCCACAAAACCAAAAAAAANAGTCACATACTACTCTGTGTAAAGTTCAGCACTGGGGCTTTGTATTTAAAATCTGAGTAAGTCACGTACTACTCTGTGTAATTCTGTATTCAGCACTGGGGCTTTGTATTTAAAATCTGAGTAAGTCATGTACTACTCTGTGTAAAGTTCAGCACTGGGGCTTTGTATTTAAAACTTGAGCATGTCATACTACTCAGTGTAATTCTCTGTTCAGCACTGATGCTTTGGATTTAAAATCTGAGTAAGTCACATACTACTCAGTGTAAAGTTCAGCACTGGGGCTCTGTATTTAAAACCTGAGGATGTCACATACTACTCAGTGTAATTCTCTGTTCAGCACTGGGGCTTTGTATTTAAAATCTGAGTAAGTCATGTACTACTCTGTGTAATTCTGTGTTCAGCATTGATGCTTTGTATTTAAAATCTGAGTAAGTCACATACTACTCTGTGTAAAGTTCAGCACTGGGGCTTTGTATTTAAAATCTGAGTAAGTCACGTACTACTCTGTGTAATTCTGTATTCAGCACTGGGGCTTTGTATTTAAAATCTGAGTAAGTCATGTACTACTCTGTGTAAAGTTCAGCACTGGGGCTTTGTATTTAAAACTTGAGCATGTCATACTACTCAGTGTAATTCTCTGTTCAGCACTGATGCTTTGGATTTAAAATCTGAGTAAGTCACATACTACTCAGTGTAAAGTTCAGCACTGGGGCTCTGTATTTAAAACCTGAGGATGTCACATACTACTCAGTGTAATTCTCTGTTCAGCACTGGGGCTTTGTATTTAAAATCTGAGTAAGTCATGTACTACTCTGTGTAATTCTGTGTTCAGCATTGATGCTTTGTATTTAAAATCTGAGTAAGTCACATACTACTCTGTGTAAAGTTCAGCACTGGGGCTTTGTATTTAAAATCTGAGTAAGTCACGTACTACTCTGTGTAATTCTGTATTCAGCACTGGGGCTTTGTATTTAAAATCTGAGTAAGTCATGTACTACTCTGTGTAAAGTTCAGCACTGGGGCTTTGTATTTAAAACTTGAGCATGTCATACTACTCAGTGTAATTCTCTGTTCAGCACTGATGCTTTGGATTTAAAACCTGAGGATGTCACATACTACTCTGTGTAATTCTCTGTTCAGCACTGGAGTGGTACCAGGTTTAAGCAAGATTAAAGTTGCAAAGAACAGCACGACCTGCTCTTGATTTTCTCTTCTGTGTCTCCCCACAGGCTCCCACAACCAACGTGATGCCCTTGGAAGGAAAAGTCATGTGTGAGTGAGAGAGAGAAAACAAAGAACAGAGGCAGAGCTGCAGTGTGATGTCAAAGGTCCCTCCTCTGACCACCAGTGCCAGGCTCTGAAGTTCACAGAACTCCTTATTATCTCCAGAGAGAGACAAAGAATGTGATGCCCAAAGGAGGCCTTGGCCCGCAGCCCAAGTCTCATGGGGTAAACTGAAAGAAAAACAGCTGGTTTCTGTTCATTTTTGCTCAAGACCTAGTGTTAATTAATGCCAACATTCAAAAATGCATTAAAAGTGCATCAAATATTCACTGAAAATGTGAAAAATTGCCTGTCCACAGAGCTGTTCTTTGAGGCTGTGAAGTCTTATTGTCGCTCCATCACCCTAAACTGCCCCTCTGAGGGTGTTTCATGAGGAATCACCTTCCCTCAAAGATTTCCACTTCTCTCTCTCCATCCCACCTGCTGCAGTTTGACAGACAGATGTTGGTGGGTGCTGGCCAGAAACAAAATCCCTGGACAAGCCAAGGGATAAATGACTTTGGCTTTTCACCTGCCTAAGTCCACAGTACTGGGTCTGCATGGCCAGGTTTGGTAGCAGTGGGGCTGCAGGGGTGGCTTCTGTGAGGAGGTGCCAGAAGCTTCCCCATGTCCAGCAGAGCCAATTCCAGCTCCAGGATGGCCCCACTGCTGGCCAAGGCTGAGCCCATCAGTGATGGTGCTGGAAACTCTGGGATAACAGAGCCAAGAAGGAGAACAAAAGCCCTGCACAACTGCAGAGAGAGAAGAGAGGAGTGAGAAGCAGTGAGAGGAGCAGCCCTGCAGCCCCCAGGGCAGAGCAGCAGGAGGGGCAGGAGGTGCTCCAGGTGCCAGAGCTGAGGTTCCCCTGCAGCCCCAGGGGCAGCCCATGGAGGGGCAGCTGAGCCCCTGCAGCACATGGGGGTCCACGGGGAGCAGAAATGCACCTGCAGCCCCCACACCAGGGCAGGGGATGCCCAGAGGAGGCTGTGACCTGTGGAAGTCCATGGGCAAGAGACCTGGCAGGACCTGAGTGTCCCCATGGAGAGAGGAGCCCACACTGGGGCAGGGACCTGGCAGGACCTGAGTGTCCCCATGGAGAGAGGAGCCCACACTGGGGTAAGGGATGTGGCAGGACCTGAGTGTCCCCATGGAGAGAGGAGCCCACACTGGGTAAGGGACCTGGCAGGGCTTGAGACCCCATGAGATACCCACACTGGAGCAGTTCCTGAAGGACTGACCCCATGGAAGGGATTCCATACTAGAGCAGTTCCTGAAGGACTGACCCCAAGGAAGGGATCCCACACTGGATCAGCCTGTTCCTGAAGGACTGACCCCATGGAAGGGACCCGACACTGGATCAGCCTGTTCCTGAAGGACTGACCCCATGGAGTGAAGAAGGGAGAGGTGGGGGAAGCTGTTTTAAGATTTATTTTTATTCCTCATTAACCTGCTCTGATCTGATTGGCAGTAAATTAAACTAATTTTCCCAAGTCAGACCAGTTTTGCCCACGACAGTAACTGGGGAGTGACTTCTCCCTGTCCTTATCTCAACCCATGAGCCCCCTGCAACATCTTCTCTCCCCTGTCCAGGTGAGGAGGGCAGTGACAGAGCAGCAGTCTGAAGGGGCCAGAAGAACCAAAAGAACCCAACATCTTTTCAAGGTTCATCAACGTCCCAGATCCAAAACATTCCCAGGTTGGGAATTCGGAGCCAGAGAGGAGCAGAACCAAAGGACACAGCCCCGTGCAGACACCAAGGGAGAATGAGCCCATTACTCCAGTTTTTCAGCCTCTTCACACCCTCAGGGTTTCTAAGCACCATTGTGTGGGATGAGAGATCAGAAAATTCATCATTATTTTTTATTTTAGTTTTTTTTTCTTGCACAGGGAGGAAAATCTGCACGGAAGGCGAGGAAAGCCATGGAGTCACAAGCGGCAATTCCCACAAAGGATCTACAAAACCAAAGTCAACAAAGTGAACATTCTGACTGTGGCATCTACAAGAGGGCTTTGTACCAGAGGCTCCTTTCTCTCCTTATTTATTACCCCCTATTCACCACCTTCCAACAGCCCTCCCCCCCTCCAGAGCTCCCTCTGCAAATACAAACATCAGCGTTTGTGTGGGAAGAGGGAGAACTGTCAGGGCACAATCGTGCTGACCTGCATCAGTTTTCATCACCATCATCATCTTCAGTTATGGTCTGAGGCCCTAAATATCAGTTTAAGAGGTGTTAAAACACAGAGAGAGCCTGGATATCTCTTGTTTTTAATGTTCTGGATGCCCTTTGCCTTGTGCATTGAGCCTGTCAGCCCATGACCTTGCCCTGAACGCTCTCAACGCTCCCAGCCCTCATCACAAACAATTCCAGTGCCTGAAGGATATAAAATCCCTGTAATCCTCTCATCTGTGGATTATTATATTTTTTTAAAATAACTTCCCCATTTGCATACAGTGACAGTTTGTTCTTGCCACTGGACCAGCAACGTGGGAGGCACCCATCTACGACAGGAATTAGGTGAAGCTTTTCAAAAGGGCAGCGAGCTTGACCTACTTACCCATTAACGTGGGGAGAGACTCAGACACCCTCTCTGAACGACAGACAAAAGAGAACAAACCCCATTTTTCATTAAAAAAAAAAAAACAAAACGGGGGGGAGGAAGGAAAGCAGCAAACCTGAGCTATCTCCTCAGTTTTCCGTAGTTTCTCCTCCCAGGTCACAGTCATCTCCTGAATCAACTTCTCCGACTCCTCCAGTCGTTCTTTCAGCTCCGGTGATTTCATGGCCTGCAGGAACAAAAGCCAAGGGAACAGCAAAGCTTCTTGGGCTTTGTGGGTTTTTTTCACATCACTGTCACACAGACAGGGGAGGGAATGGGGGGGGAAGGCAACATGACTCATTTTGCAGGGCAGAGATATCATTAAGAGGTTTGTTGGGGTTTTTTTGTTTGTTTTTTTTTGTTTGTTTTTTTTTTAAAATACACATTGCATGGAAAGGAGAATCCAGCAGAAAGTTCCTTTAATTAGTCTCAAGCACAGATGTTAATGTGGAGTTTGGAGACTCGAACCCAAAGCAGTGACACGCTGCTGGCAGATTTGCACAAAGATTCTCAAACACAAGCCAACCTCTGTTTTCCACACCACTGCCAGGATCCCAAATGACTGACTTCAAAACCAATCTGGTTTCCCCAGATCCTGCTGATCTGGTTTGGCACTGTCTTCTCCTACCCCCCAAAGTGACACTTCCCATCTCAGTGAACTGTCAGGCCGTCAGAATATTTTTATTGTTCACTTTTATATGGCCTGATTGGTGGGATTTCTTTCTTTCCACAGCAAATGTCCACGTACCTGAGGTGCTCCAGTTGGCCACCTCTGCATTTCTAAATGCAGTTTACAGGGGGGATGCCAAAACAAGCTTTAAAATGTGCTACCAGGCATCAAAATTCAATTTTCTTGCTAATCCTCCACAGCCCTAATGTTAGTTTGTGAAATATTCAATCAGAGGCCCATGTTCCAGCCAAGGATTAAATTAAGAATAAGAAGATATCCCCATTGCCACCCATCAGACACTCCAAAAGCATTGCCCCATCCCTGGCAATGTCCAAGTCAGGTTGGACAGGGCTTGGAGCAACCTGGGGTAGTGAAAGGTGCCCTTGCCCATGGCAGGGAGTTGGACTAGAAGGTGTCATGGGTTTCTGGAGCTGAATTTTAGTAGCAGGGGGGGCTGTCCAGGGTGGTTTCTGGTAGAAGGTGATGGAAGCTTCTCCTGTCCTGTGGAGCCAAGGACAGCCAGGGCCAGGAGGGACCTCCTGCTGGTGGACACAGTGGAGCCAATGAAGAATCCCAGTCCCAGCTCTGGGATAACAGAGTGAAGAATTAGGAGTGTGGGGCAGTTGGGAATTCCAGCCATGGGAGAACAACACAGAGACCAAGGTGGGAGCAGGAGGAGGAGAAGGAGGGACCCCACACTGGAGCAGGGGGGGAAGGACTCAAAGCTACTCCCCTCCCCTCTCCCTGAAGCCCGTGGAGATCTTTTGGGGTGCACAGACCCCCCCTGCAGCCCCTGCAGGAGCAGGTGGATGCCCCAAGGAGCTGTTGCCCTGGGGGAGACCCAGAATGGAGCGAGATCCTGCAAGAGACTTGCAGCCAGGACTCCTGCAGAAGGAGACCCACCTGGAGCAGGTTTTTCCCCCAGCAGAAGTGTTGCCCGGGGGGTGGACTCCCGTTGGAGAGGTCTCTTGAGGACTGTCTGCCGTGGGAGGGACCCCACGGGAGCAGGGGAAGGACTCAGAGCTGTGGCCCCCCTGCAGCCCGTGGGCAGGACCGTGGGGGAGCAGGTTGTCCCCCTGCAGCCCACGGAGCCCATCGGGGGGCAGAGACCCGACTGCCCCCATGGAGTGACCCTCAGGACAAGAGCAATGGCAGCAACAACACCCACCTGCAAAACTCCCATTCCCTGCTCCCTGGAACTGCTGGAGGGAGGGAGGGAGGAGTGGCAGGAGAGGGGTGTTCTGGGGACTCACTTATTTCTTACTTTTTAGTTTTAGTGCTTTTAGTTTTAGTTCTTCTCTTATTAGTAATACATGTCAGTATTTAGCCCCTCTGAGTTTGCTTTGCCATTATCTCTCAGCTGTCTTTTGCCTTTTCCCTTTTTCCTTTCCCTCTGGGAAAAAAGGGGAGGTTTGGAGGTTTGGGTGGACACTGGGTGAAAACTGCCACAGAAGGGTTTAAAAGGTCCCTTCCAAATCAAACCATTCTGTGATTTTTTTTACTACATGAATTTATTTCTTTCATTCCCAGTAATGGCATTTCCTCCACTCCTCCCCTGAACCAAAAAGCCTGTGGATTTCCTCCTATCATTATTTCATGACTGCTAATGGGGAAAATGGGTTTGGCTGGTGAGTGTTCCTGCAGTGCCAATTAAATAATGTAAGCATCGTTCTCCATCAGATGTTCCATCACCACAAAACCAACACTCCTCCCAGGAATCCAGATCAAAGAGTGGCCTCATTACCCTGCAGTTTGCTCAAGAAAGAAAAGGAGCAAGTGCCAGGATTGGAAAATCCTGTTTGGAGACAGGAGTTTCCTCTGCCTCGAGACACAACAGTCTAGGAACTGCCAGCTCATGTGTCCTGTGTGGGCTTCTTCTGCTTCTTCTAGGGTAAGAGGTAGAGGGCTTGGGACAAGGCATGGAGGGACAGCACACAGGGAACGGCTTCCCAGTGCCAGAGGGCAGGGATCGGGGGGATATTGGGAAGGAATTCTTCCCTGTGAGGATGGTGAGGCCCTGGCACAGGTTGCCCAGAGAAGCTGTGGCTGCCCCATCCCTGGAAGTGTCCAAGGTCAGGTTGGATGGGGCTTGGAGCAACCTGGGCTGGTGGGAGGTGTCCCTGCCCATGGCAGGGGGGTGGGAATGGATGATCTTTAAGATCCCTTCCAACCCAAACCATTTCAGGATTCTATGAATTCCACACAGGCAGGAAAGTGAAGCCAAGACAATCTCCAGGACAAAGATTCATCACAGCAGACAACCCATGATCAGGGTTGGGCTGGACACTACGGACCAGGACAAGAACATGAAGCCCAGATATCCTCAAGGCTCAAGTCTTGTTTGTCCATTTATTTGGACATGGGGCAAAATTACTGAGCATTTTCCCATGTTCCAACTGCACAACAATCTGGGTAACTCTCCTCACTCCTGCAATTCTCATAAAAGCCCAAGTGATATGGACCAGGCTGACATCAGACCCACAGATGGGTCTCTCCTCTGAAAACAGGTGAATTTCCAGCTTAGGAAGGACAAGCTGGTGGGCCTAGCACAGACAAATTATAACTTGTGATATTAACCTGGACAAGAAAAGGTCAAAGCATGCAGATTAAAAAAGGAAAAGGGGAAAAAAAAGGATAATGCCACATTCTTCAAGTGGAGGGGGGAAAGTCAACTTGCAAGTTGTGTTCTGCCTTGGCTGTTTAGGAGAGAAAATGTCAAGAAAGGTAAAAAAAACCTCAAACCCACAACTTGGCAACCTCCTGTATTTGGAAATGAGCTTTGCAAACGTAGCCTGTCGTAATGAGTCGATGTTTTTGTTCCCTTGAGGAAGTTATTTATGCACATTTCTCCAAGAACAATTAGATGGGCAACAAATGGAATGAACCGAAAGGAGCACAAGGCTGTGAATGTGGGGTTGGACCTTTGCTGTGCAGCCTCACAACAGCAAATGGCTCTGGTTTGTCCCTGCTCTTGGTCAAGGCCACTGAGAAGACAACTGGGGGTGGGATTTTAATACTTGGGAAAGGAAATATTTATTACTTCATCTGTAGGAAACATGACTTCATTGTTTTGGAGAGCTGCCATTATTTTGGCATCAATGCAAAGAAAATGAAAGAAATGGGGATTACTTGCAAATCTCAGAGGGCTATGAAGTCTGTGGTTGGTATTTTAGAAGAAGTTTAAGATGTTTAATATTTAGATATTTAACTTGAGATACTTCAAAAAAACCCTGATATACACATACTGGATGCTTAGCATATTAGGCAGAAGGAGTGAGAACAGTCCAAAATTCAGTGGTCATTTGCAGTGGCACAGCCAACATTCCCTGCATACCTCAGGGGGCAAATCCTGTCATCATAATTCCTCTGAACTGCAAAACTGAGGGATTTTATCACCCTTTGAGAACAGAACTCAGAATTACACCAGTTCTTGGCCTTCATCTGACATTCAGGCCACGCTCCTCCCAAAACCTCCCCGAGGAAGCAATGCAGATCATCCAAATATTGTCCAGTGCCCCAAAGAGATTCAGCTGAGAACAGTCACAGTTTATAAACGAGCAAGAAAATGTCATTTTAGTGAATTCACATCTCTCAGGACGTGGCTGCAGTTGGTTCTCAAAGGCAAAGCTCTGCCTGGAAACCACCCAGCATGAAGGATCCACCCCGTTCCTGTCCCCCATGGCCTCTGCACCACCCAGCAAAACCAGGCTGCTCAAGAAGGTGCTCAGACTCAACTTCTTAAGCTCTTAGAGAGTGTCCAAAGGAGGGCAAGGAAGATGCTGATGGGCCTGGAGGGGCAGCCTGTGAGGACACTGAGGGTGCTTGGGGTGTTCAGCTGGAGAAGAGGAGACTGAGGGGAGACCTCACTGCAGGTCCAACAGCCTCAGGAGGGGCAGGCACTGATCTCTGCTCCGTGGGGACCAGGGACAGCACCCAGAGAACAGCCTGGAGTTGTGTCAGAGGGGGCTTAAGTTGGAGATGAGAAAGAGGTTCTTGCCCCAGAGGGTGGTGGGAACTGACCAGGCTCCCCAGGGCAGTGGGCACGGCCCTAAGGAGCTCCAGGAGTGATGGATGATGCTCTGGGGCTGTGGTGGTTTGACTTGGGGCCTTCCTGGGAGACACATCCCACGGTTTGCTGTATCCAAGGGAAAGATTCCATCCCATTTTACATCAGCTTAGATATAAGAAGGGATAGATGGAAGTTTTGGGTCAGTCCTTTTCTGGTGGTGAAGGGCATCAGTGGTGGACCTGCTGTCTCTTTGTGGAGAGCTGTGTGTCTCCTGGGAAGTAGACCTTGTTTATTTGTTCTTTATTGTGTGTGTGTGTGCATATAGTTACATTAAGTTCCCTTTTCTTCTCTGTGTACATATATTTGTATAAATTCATGCTGCTTCAGTAGTGTTAGAACCCACTTTTCATCCAGTGTGGGTCTTTTTTCTTCCCCCCATCTTTTCTCTCTGCAGTTGGGAGGGAGAGGGGAAGTTAAATCCCAGGAATTAGTTCAGTGGAACAACTAACACAATAAGATCTCACCAAATTCCCTTAGGAGAAGTGAGTTCTTCTCCTCCTCTGCTGACACAGCCAACAGCCCTCAGCTAATCCACCAGAGAGGGGGGGGATTCACCACCCCCGGAGGTTTTTAAACTGAGATTGGACATGGCATTCAGTGCCATGATCTGGGAAAGGGGCTGGAGTTGGACCAAGGGTTGGACTCGATGATCTTGGAGATCTTTTCCAACCCAATCCACTCAGTGCCACGGCCAATCTCAGTTTGAAAACCTCCAGGGAGGTGAATCCCCCCCTCTCTGGACAGGCCATTCCAATGCCTGGTCACTCTCTCTGCAAAGAATTCCTTTCTAATATCCCACCTGAACCACCCCTGGGTGATCTCCAGCCCTGCCCCCTCATCCTGGTGCTGTTCCCTGGCAGAAGAGCCCAACTCCACCTGGCTACAACCTCCCTGCAGGGGTTGTAGAGAGTGAGGAGGTCACCTCTGAGCCTCCTCTTCTCCACACTGAACCCCCCCAGCTCCCTCAGCCTCTCCCCACAGCACTTGTGCTCCAGTCCCTTCCCCACCCTCGTTGCTCTTCTCTGCACCTGCTCCAGCCCCTCAAGATCTTCCCTGAGCTGAGGGCCCAGAACTGGACACACCACTCAAGGTGTATCCTCCCCAAGGCAGAGTCCAGGGGAAGGATCCCTGCCCTGCTCCTGCTGGCCACGCTCTTCCTGAGCCAGCCCAGGATCCCACTGGCCTCCTTGGCCACCTGGGCACACTGTTGGCTCATGTTGAGCTTCCTGTCCGTCAGCACCCCCAGGTCCCTTCCTGCCTGACTGTTCTCCACCCACTCTGCCCCAGCCCATAGAGCTCCATGGAGGTACTGTGGCCAAAGTGCAGGACCTGCCCTTGGCTTTGTTGAACTTCATCCTGTTGGAATCAGCCCATCACTCCAGTCTATCCAGATCCCTCTGGACGTGGAACACAACGTGATCTGATACGGAACACTTCCTTAGTTTTGCCCCCAGTGTCTGGGGAAGGTCCTCCAGACCACCCACCACCACAGCTACCTCAGCTTTGGTGAGCTGCTCCCGCAGCTTCTCCACCTCCTCGCGGAGCTCGCGGATGATGCGGGCGTTGGGGTCCTCGTTGACCACGGCGTGGTTGACGATGTTCTTGGCGCGGTCGGCGTAGCGCAGGGTGGAGAGGGTCTCCTCGTAGTTGTCTGCTGCTGGGCTCACAGTTGCCACCATGGCAGTCTTGCTGTTCCCCCCGAGGCTGTCCTGGAGGGTTGGAAAAGTTCATGGAATGAAAAGAAGAGAGTCTCATTGGGAGAGGTTCATGGAATGAAAACAGGGTTTCGTTGGGAGAAGTTCATGGAATGACAACAAGAGAGTCTCGCTGGGAGACATTCATGGAATGAAAACAAAGGGTTTTGTTGGGAGGAGTTCATGGAATGACAACAAGAGGGTCTTGTTGGGAGAGGTTCATGGAATGAAAACAGGGTTTCGTTGGGAGAAGTTCATGGAATGACAAAAGAAGAGTCTCGTTTGGAGAAGTTCATGGAATGAAAAGAGAGGGTTTAGTTGGGAGAAGTTCATGGAATGACAACAAGAGGGTCTTGTTGGGAGAGGTTCATGGAATGAACAGAAGAGAGTCCTGTTGGGATAGGTTCATGGAATGAAAACAGAGGGTTTTGTTGGGAGAAGATCATGGAATGAAAACAAGAGAGTCTTGTTGGGAGAAGTTCATGGAATGAAAAGAAGAGAGCCTCGTTGGGAGAATTTCATGGAATGACAACAAGAGAGTCTCGTTGGGTCTTGCCCGGCGAGCAAACTCCGAGTGGCAAGATCAGAACCCAGGGGCTGGAGGAGGAGAGGGGTGGGGCAGGAAAGTGTCTGCTGTCAATGAGGGGTAAGTCAAGGTTTGTCATTGTCAAATCTGTCTGTAAATGAGGGGTAAGTCAGGGAGAAGCAGAAATTTGCAATTATTTTCTTTAAAGCATGCTTAGGAAATGTCACTGTTGGTGTTCAGGATCAGGTTTAGCTTCAGTGGGAATGAAAAAAAAAGGGGTCCCTTTTTTGGGCTTTACAATGCCCAGTAAGGGTTTCAGAGGTTTAATTCTGTGTTTTCTGCTTGGGTTTCCAAACCCAAAGGGAAAAGGAAGAGGAAGAAAAAGAGGGAAAGGGAAAGGGAAAGGGAAAGGGAAAGGGAAAGGGAAAGGGAAAGGAAAGGAAAGGAAAGGAAAGGAAAGGAAAGGAAAGGAAAGGAAAGGAAAGGAAAGGAAAGGAAAGGAAAGGAAAGGAAAGGGAGGGGAAGGGAGGGGAAGGGAGGGGAAGGGAGGGGAAGGGAGGGGAAGGGAGGGAAGTGGGAAGTCAGAAAATGAAGGGAAGAAAAGAAAGGGCAGGAAGGGAAAAGCAAGGCAAGGAATGAAGGGAGGGCAGAAAAGGAAAGGAAGGATTCAATCCTTTTATCAATCATAAAATCATGGTTTACAATTTCAGCCAGTCTAAAGGATAAAATATCCTATTTTTTAAAATTTTGCAGCAGAATTTTGTTGTTCTTGTTGGTTGGTTGGGTATTTTGTTTATTTGGATTTTCTGGGGGCTTTGTTTTGGTGTTCACCTTATATCCCATCCAGAGACAAACCATGCTATTAATTTTCATCTTCACTAACCCATGAAATCTGGGTCAGGCTTTGCCATTAGAACAATCTGACTGCATCAGCTGCTCTCCCAACCATTTCAGTCCCAGAGCACATGTGCAGCTTTCCCCAGGAATCATTAAAACACCCCTCTAAGTCTTTTCCCAAGACTCTTTTTTGGCTGCTTGATGCCTAAAACACTTTGACAGCCATCTGGCTGCTCCAGAGGTCAAACAAGCATTGACCACACAGCCTGAGGAGTTGGTAGCACTTTGCTGTCACTGCTCATGCAAAAAGGCATGAAATTCCTATAAGTTTAAATAATATATATATATTTATAGTGTTCAGCACACTGAGGAACACCAGCATGGTCAGCATGTGCAGGGAACAGAATTTAGAAAGAAGTCAACTGCAAAGAACAGCTTTCTCAGTGATCTCACCATGAATTTTTTTTCTCATTTGAGGAGCAGCCAGGATTTTACTCCAGTAAGTACATGGCTTGGGAGGGTCCACTCTGTACAAGAGAAATGTTTAACCAAGGCAGCCACTGAAAACTTAGAGAAGACCCAAAAGAGCACACGTCTCACTCGATGGGATGTCTGGGCCAAAAATTAGGAATGACACCCTGTGTCATGGGTTTCTGCAGCTGAATTTTAGCAGCAGGAGGGGCTTCCAAGATGGTTTCTGGTAGAAGCTGCTGGAAGCTTCTCCTGTCCTGTGGAGCCAAGGACAGCCAGGGCCAGGAGGGACCTCCTGCTGGTGGACAGAGTGGAGCCAATGAAGAATCCCAGTCCCAGCTCTGGGATAACAGAGTGAACAATTAGGAGTGTGGGGCAGTTGGGAATTCCAGTCATGGGAGAACAACACAGAGACCAAGGTGGGAGCAGGAGGAGGAGAAGGAGGGACCCCACACTGAAGTAGGGTGGGGGGAAGGACTGAAAGCTGTGCCCCCTACTTCTCCCTGAAGCCCCTGGAGATCCAGCGGGGTGCGCAGACCCCCCTGCAGCCCCTGGAGGAGCAGGTGGATGCCCCAAGGAGCTGTTGCCCTGGGGGAGGCCCAGGATGGAGCGAGATCCTGCAAGAGACTTGCAGCCAGGACTCCTGCAGAAGGAGACCCACCTGGAGCAGGTTTTTCCCCCAGCAGAAGTGTTGCCCGGGGGGTGGACTCCCGTTGGAGAGGTCTCTTGAGGACTGTCTGCCGTGGGAGGGACCCCACGGGAGCAGGGGAAGGACTCAGAGCTGCGGCCCCCCTGCAGCCCGTGGGCAGGACCGTGGGGGAGCAGGTTGTCCCCCTGCAGCCCACGGAGCCCATCGGGGGGCAGAGACCCGACTGCCCCCCATGGAGTGACCCCCAGGACAAGAGCAATGGCAGCAACAACACCCACCTGCAAAACTCCCATTCCCTGCTCCCTGCAACTGCTGGAGGGAGGGAGGAGTGGGAGGAATGTCCTTAAGACTGATTTATTTCTTACTTTTTAGTTTTAGTGCTTTTAGTTTTAGTTCTTATCTTGTTAGTAATAAATGTAAGTATTTAGCTATTCTGAGTTTGTTTTGCCATTATCTCTCAGCTGTTTTTTGCCATTTCTCCTTTTCCCTTTTCCTCTGGGCAAGGGGGGGCCTGGAGGTTTGGGTGGACACCAGGTGAAAACCTCCACACCCTGCAACTGCAATCCCTGTTCTGTGTAAAGAGCTGAAGCTTGGCAGGGAGCTGGCCAGGTTCTCCCCTTCCAGACCCAACCTTAACAGCCTGCACTTTGAGAACATCCTTCACGGCACTAATTAGCCCCCAAATGAGCTTCATTCATTACTTGAACTGTACAGGCAGCTGAGAACGCCGCAACAGTGATACAGAGGGAGCCACAAAGCCCCCATTATTAGCTGGGTAAAGTCCCTCTTGTAGCAATTCCAGCCCAGTGCCAGACTGGCTGATCCAAGTTTTATGTAGACAACCCTTGTGCTGGTTTCACTGGTTTCTTGAATGCTAATCAAGAAAGGTGGACAAATAGTAAATCAGCTCCTCGTTAGCAAAGACTGTGAACGACCCTGGCAAGGCTGGGCTTGCAGGGGATAGGGAGACAGAATGCAAATAAGTAAGTTTAGTTATTTCTGAGCTTTAAACCAGCCCAGTCTTCCCAAGCATCAAGTTTGCTGTGAGAAGAGCTTCAAATGTGGAGATCACAAGGGGAATTTTTAACAGCAGCCATCAGTGAAACGTGCAGGCCTTCTGATTAGCATGGGAAAACAAGATGTTTGTGCCCATATTTTGCTAAAATCAAGAAGTTCCAGCACTGACAGGCTACTTTGTTTCCTACACATAACCGGATGCCACCCCTCAAGCAACTCTATTTTTCACCTGTCTGAAGATCCTCAACAAATCTTGAGGTCTCCTGAACTCTCCTGGTTTCTCAGATTTGTGGAGAGACACTTTAGGACAGATATCCCTACAGTGAAAACACACTTAATCTGCTTTGGTACCATAATTAAAAGCTGAAAGCTACAGAGAAAGACACTCCACCATCTCACAGCTTCTCCAAACATGCCCCTTTACAAATAAACTCCTCCTTGGATCTTCAATTGACAAAAAAAAATGTTTAAATGTTCCCCCTTTTCAAAATAAAGCCTCAATGAGTTTGTTGGTGGAAAGAAAAAAAGAGCCCAAAGAACCAACCCTTTTGTTTGCACTCAACATAGCTGAGGGTCGGGCACAGAGAAGGGTTTGCTCCAAAGAAGGGCAGAACAAAAGGGAGGTGCTGTTCCTGAGCCATTGTGGTGGTTTTCACCCGGTGTCCACCCAAACCTCCAAACCTCCCCTTTCTTCCCAGAGGGAAAGGGAAAAGGGGAAAAGGCAAAAAACAGCTGAGAGATAATGGCAAAGCAAACTCAGAGGGGCTAAATACTTAAATTGATTACTAACAAGAGAAGAATTAAAACTAAAAGTACTAAAACTAAAAAGTAAGAAATAAATCAGTGCCAAGAACACCCCTCTCCTCCCACTCCTCCCTCCCTCCAGCAGTTCCAGGGAGCAGGGAATGGGAGTTTTGCAGGTGGATTTTTGCGTGGCCCTCGTGGCTGTTTGATGTGGGGTATTGACAGAGATTTCTGGGGCTGGATTTTGGTAGAGGGGGGGCTTCCAGGACGGTTTCTGGGAGAAGCTGCTGGAAGCTTCTCCTGTCCTGTGGAGCCAAGGACAGCCAGGGCCAGGAGGGACCTCCTGCTGGTGGACAGAGTGGAGCCAATGAAGAATCCCAGTCCCAGCTCTGGGATAACAGAGTGAAGAATTAGGAGTGTGGGGCAGTTGGGAATTCCAGCCATGGGAGAACAACACAGAGACCAAGGTGGGAGCAGGAGGAGGAGAAGGAGGGACCCCACGCTGGAGCAGGGCAGGGGAAGGACTCAAAGCACTGCCCCACCGCTCTCCATGAAGCCCATGGAGATCTTTTGGGGTGCACAGACCCCCCTGCAGCCCATGGGGTGACCATTGGGGTGCACAGACCCCCCTGCAGCCCATGGGGTGACCATCGGGGTGCACAGACCCCCCTGCAGCCCCTGTGGTGACCCACAGGACAAGAGCAATGGCAGAACCAACACCCCACTGCAAACCCCCATTCCCTGATCCCTGGAACTGCTGGAAAAAGGGAGGAGTGGGAGGAGAAAGGTGTCCTTAAGACTGATTTCTTTCTTGCTTTTTAGTTCTTTTCTTGTTAGTAATAAATTTCAGTATTTAGCCCCTCTGCCATTATCTCTCAGATGTTTTTTGCCTTTTCTCCTTTTCCTTTCCCTCTGGAGAGGGGGGGTCTGGAGGTTTGAGGAGACACGGGGTGAAAACCACCACAGGTGTTTGGGTTGTTCACACCAGGGAGGAGAGGGAAATTGGTATATAAGTCATGCTAAAAGGTTTCTAACAAGGCAGCACCAGGAAAAATGAAGGCTTGTGGTGTCAGGAGGTTACACAGGCAGAGATTTTATTTTACTTAACCACTGAAGTTCTCGAATTTCCTTAAGAAAAACATCT
This sequence comes from Formicarius rufipectus, assembly GCA_013399695.1. NCBI lineage: Eukaryota > Metazoa > Chordata > Aves > Passeriformes > Formicariidae > Formicarius > Formicarius rufipectus. The sequence continues at coordinate 119,733 of VXAU01005703.1, read as the reverse complement.
TATTTTTTTATCTCCATGCCTCTGTATAACCTGCAAGTAACTTTGTATTTTTCTCTTTACATGTGCAGTTAAATCACAGGGACATGAACTTTGAACAACATCTAAAAATATCTCTAAGAATGGATGGGGTGAGCCAAGCAGAGCACTAAAAACAAAAAGGAGCCAGAGCACCTACGAAGGACGACAGGTGGTGCCAAAAACCAGTTTCATCCCAGATTATCTCTTTCTACTAACATTACACAAGCATTAAACAGAGCACAAGATAAAAAGAGCAATTTGACATCTAAATCTCATATTTAACAATTTGGTTTTTTTGCATTTAGATCTCAGAGACCTTCATCTAAGGCCCGTCGTGATCCACTCATTTTCCCCCTCAAAATAATAACAAATTGAGTCCTGTGCACTTCACAAAGAGATTTAACTGCTCATTTCACATGAATATCCTGCCTGGAGCCTCCTGAGCTGTTCCTCAGCCTGCAACTGAGACAGTGCTCTGCAGTCACACTCTGCTGACAGAAGCAAAGTATATTAACAAATAGATCAGGCAATTAGGAAAAGGCAACAATCTGAATCAAAATCTTCAGAGCTCACCATGCCAGGATGTAAAATCCAGCTGCATGCAGAAAGGCAAATGAGCCCCAAGGCTGAGTGTGGAGCTGCACACACACTGACCCATAAAATACAAATACACTGCTTTTCATTTGATTCTGAAAGTGCCTCAGTCTTTAGGCCACTGCAGGTCAGCAGAAGACAGGGAACATATTTAATCAGCAGAGCTGCCATCCAGCTCCTTTTCCAAAGGCAGTTGTGGTTAACCAGATCCAACCCAGAAAATGAGGCAAAAAGCACAGAATTTTATTTCATTAAATGAGACTCCTCTCCCCTTTTCTTCTATTTTACTTTAAAAAAAAAAAACACCTCCAAAACTTACTTACTTTGAGTAACCAAGTGAGCACAGAATCACGATATGGAACAAATTTGTTCTTGTTCTTGCCAGCAGCCTGATCTGCCAGGGCAGAAATAACCAGCCCAAGAGTGGTGAGGGATCTGCCCAGAGAACACAAGAAGTCATTAACAAGGGTAAATATTCATAAGGCAAATGCATATTTAGACAGTGACTTTCTCTCCAAAAATGTGCCCCCAGGAAAAAGCCTCTGGTACAGTTTTGATCACTTTTCTTCACAAAAGCTCCACTCCTTTATTTTCAGTAGGTTGGCAGCCTTAATAATTTTCACAATGAAATTCGTGGCAGGGGAAAGAACATAAGTAATTTTTAGACAGCTGGAGATCTCAAATACCAAAGAGCAATGCATGTCAAAGAGAGAGAGAAAGAAAGAGAGACAGAAGAAAGAAAGAGAGAGAGAAAGAGAGAAAGAGAGAAAGAGAGAAAGAAAGAAAGAAAGAAAGAAAGAAAGAAAGCAAGCTGACTCCAAGAGCTTATGTTGACCTCATCCTAATTTCCAAGTGGGCTGTATTTAGCAGCCATGACAAAAAAAGGGAAAATAAATAATGTCCAAATCTCACTTGTTAATGTTGCTTCCTTCTTTCAGCCTGTCCCCTGCAGCACCAGTCTTAGTTGCCCTTTCACTCCCTGCCAAGTCCACCAGGCTCAGCTTGCCCACCTTCTCACCTGATGTCTGTGGGAGGAAGCAGAGAACAACCACTGTTGGTTCACTTCATTCAAGTGCCACAGTTTGATGCATTTCCCACCACAAATCCAGGTTCAGTTTTTGGTGCAGGTTCTCTGCAGTTGTTCCAAGAGCTTTGAGAATCACTGGACTTGGACAGTGCCCTGTGCTGACTCACCACCTGCTGCTTCAGAGACCACAGGAGGACCTGGAGTGATGTCTGGGACACCAGTACCTCCCAAACATCTCAGGAATCTCCAGAGGAGAATTAACACAGGGTACACAGTGAAGTGTTAGACCTTGAAAAATGCAGATTACAACAGATAAGTCATAACCAGGGTTATGACTCATCAACAGGGGGTTTACAATCCCACCCTGAAAACACCCTCCTAAAAATCTCCTATTTTATACTGATTTTCTTCTGGTTTTCAGAGACTTTAGAATAACCACAAGTAGTAATAATTCATGAAAATTATCACCATTTGCAAAGTCTCTTCCACCCTTCTCAGCCTCCCAGAACTCAATCCGAGCTCGGAGAGTATTTAAACCTGTAATACCAATTTTGCTAAAAATCCTTTTATCTCATTCATCCTGAAACACTCCACAAACTTCCTGTGCCATTCAGAAGAGCCAAGTGCCTTGGAGAACAGCTTGCTCCCATCATGTTCTCCTGCAGCATCTGCAGCTTCAGCAGCTCTGCCTCCCAAAGTGCTGCGTCCCCCTCGAGGAACGGGGCAACCACAATCAACGTGCTTACAGGAACGTCACCCTGAGCCTCTCAAATTGTGGTCTATCATCCAGCCATTGAGAAACACATCATTTCCAGCACTGAAAAGGACCAGCAAGATGGGGAAAATAAGAGAAATTTGTCCCAGAATCACAAAATCATAGAATGGATTGGGTTGGAAAAGACCTTTGAGATCATCGAGTCCAACCCTTGGTCCAACTCCAGCCCCTTTCCCAGATCATGGCACTCGGTGCCACGGCCAATCTCAGTTTGAAAACCTCCAGGGATGGTGAATCCCCTGCTCTCTGGACAGGCCATTCCAATGCCTGGTCACTCTCTCTGCAAAGAATTCCTTTCTAATATCCCACCTGAACCACCCCTGGGTGATCTCCAGCCCTGCCCCCTCATCCTGGTGCTGTTCCCTGGCAGAAGAGCCCAACCCCACCTGGCTACAACCTCCCTGCAGGGGTTGGAGAGAGTGAGGAGGTCACCTCTGAGCCTCCTCTTCTCCACACTGAACCCCCCCAGCTCCCTCAGCCTCTCCCCACAGCACTTGTGCCCCAGTCCCTTCCCCACCCTCGTTGCTCTTCTCTGCACCTGCTCCAGCCCCTCAAGATCTTCCCTGAGCTGAGGGCCCAGAACTGGACACANCCCACCCACCCTGTCCCCTCTCGTCCCACCCTGTCCCCTCTCTACTCACCCTGTCCCACCCCATGGTTCTCCATGGGGTTTTTGTGACCAAAGTTCAGGACCTGCCCCTGGCCCTACTGAACCTCATCCCACCGAAATCAGCCCATCATCTCTCCAGCCCACCCAGGTCCCCCAGCAGAGCCCTCCTGCCCTCCAGCAGCTCCACACTCCCTCCCAACTTGGTGTCACCACCAAATCTTCTGCTCATGGGCTCAACCCCATCATCCATAAAGATGTCAAACAGGACAGGGCCCAGCACTGACACTGGGGGGACACCACTGGTGACAGCGGACAGTGAGAAGGACCAACTCACATCCAGGCTGGCCAGGACCACATGAAAACCAGGTGTGATAAGCCTGCGGTTCAGCCACAGCAAAACTGGAGCCACAAACCATGGCCAATCCAGATGTTCAGCACAGTTTGGTGCTGGTTTGAAGTGCAAAGGGGAAAAAAAAATCCAAATAAAGAGTAAGAAAAACTGTGTGGATAAGATTGATGGAAAGTGAGAAAAGAGGAGGAAAAAAAACCCCAAATGCTCATTATGTTTTCCAATATATTCAGTACTTAGGCACATGCTTGGATTTGCTCCATGGGCACTCAAACTTAGTCCAAGGCTTGGAAAATATTAAAGAACTGCCCAAGCACAAAAAGTACCAACAAAGTTTAAAGATACTTCTTTCAGTTGAAGTTCATCAGCATGTTCCGCGAGGGACAGAAGAATGTTGACATTATGTATTTCACACAACCCCTCCAAGGAAAACATAAAGAAAAATACTTTCACATTTCAATGCCTTTTAGGTGCTTAATACATGCACATAAAAATACTGATGGCATACAAGGCAAAACGTTGGAAATGAGTCATTTTTTTCCATTTAAAAAGTTGAGAGTTTCTAAATATTGGCACGAAACAACCCAAGGTACACTCAGCTATTCTGGTTTCCATCCCCACGTTCCCCCTTCAAGCCACACATTGAAGAGACACATCCCATGCTTGACATTTGGGCCTTTGCAAGACTTTTCTTACCCCTGAGTGCACATCATAGAGGGTGTGGGTGAGGATGATCTTGAAGACCGCGTGGGACCGGCTGCTCTCCTCGTTCATGTTGGTCGCAGCCACGGTCCGGGACTTGTTGCCTTCAGACATCAAGGACTCGATGTCCTGGAGATAATTTTCACAGCCATGAGAAAATTTGCCTTGACATTCTCCTCTATCACCTCCCAAACCCAATCTCCTCGTGGTAAAATATGCTCCCGAGTTTTCCACTGTTTACTCCTCAGATGCGAGGGGGGGAAACGTTGTGGTCTCCCCTTTAAAGCCCAGAAATCATAGGGGGTGGTGACACTCCTCGATCCAGATGTTAAATTATCACCCAAAATAATGCCCCTGCCAGGACAAAGCAAAGGAAGAAGGGAGGAAATGTTGGAACCCCTGGAATTTTAGCCTCAGCTGTCACCCACGTGTCCTTGGAGTCGGGAATATCTGACAGGAGGTTCGAAGGTTTTTGGAACAGAACCAGCCTGGACGGGTCATAACGTTCCCCCAAGTTTTAAAAGCCTGTGAAGTTATTTGATATGTTGAGTTGTGATACTTGAGGAAGCTGCAGGCCCCTTTTTCAGGGCTTTTACAGCAATCCTGTGAAACAGTTAAAACTTCAGAGTCCTGGGCTTAACTTTTATCTCTGCATCTCCTCCTGGATGATGCTAAAACGACTAAAAAACAGTCAAACAACAGAGCAGCACAGACCACTTGGACTCCAGATGCTGGATCACACAGAGCTGCTGGGCAACATGGAAAGGCAAAGCATGAAATGTGTCTTGATTTAGCAGAAACCACCAAGCAGAGGTGGGTGACCACCTGGAGAAGCTGCACTAGGAGGGACTGCACCATTTTCACGTCGTGGCGACGCGACAATTGGATTTCGTGACAGAATTCCACCCCTCATTGACCCGTTTTTCCCACAGGAGACTTTGTGAATGCACATATAAACATTTACCATCCAGCAAGCGAGTTTGGTGAGATGTTTCTAAAGTATTTGCTTTGTAAACAACTCCCAGTTTGTAATTCCAGTGTGAGCTACCGGGAGGGGAAATGACTTAAGACCGGAGCGTGACAGCCAAAAAGTGACACAGAGGGTTCCGAGAGCCTGTCCCTGCAATTAATCACACAACACTTTCTCCTGACAGCACACACTCAGCTTCAGGCTGGGAGGAAATGTGTCTCATTTAAGAGCTGAATGACTTCCAGAACCAGGATGAAGGGAGTTTCTGCTCTTAACCCTCTTCTCCCCGGGGATCACAACAAGACTGCTCTAAAATTCCCTATCGCAGCCGAGGCCATGAGGAGCAGCTGAACAATTCTGTGCTGCTCGAGGGACAGTTCCTTGGGGTTTGAGATGTCAACACAAGCCTTTTAGAAAGTTGATCCTTACCTTGTAGCTAGCAACAGCTAGTTTGGATAGGCCATCTACGTAAGGGCCATAAACACTGTGTTCTCTAACCTTTAATGACTGACGGCTTCTGGGTGGGGAAAAAAAAAGGTATTTATAAGCACAGCACCGACTTGAGACAACATTTACACAAAGTCCATTGTCACTGAGAGATCTCAGACAGGATGGTCTCACAAAGACTGGAATAGGGCACAGAACAAGGGCTGTAATGCAAACAAAAAAGCCTCACTGGCTACACGGGAAAAGCTGACACAGACACTTTGGTCACGTCATCAAAGGTGGCAAATTTACTCCAAGCTTTTAGTCTTACTACTTTATTTGGATTGAAAATGAGAGGATGCTGAGAGCAGGAAGCAGCAATTGCCCCAGATGGGATCCATTCAGGCAAACTGGTTATGGAAAAGAGTGTGGAGCGACACTGGTCACACGCAAATTACTCACCCTTTTGGGTCAAGGAGATCTCTGACTTTCTCGTTGTATATCTCCATGTAGGACACTTCCACTTTGAAACTCTGCTCTTCATTTTCCTCTTTCTGTGCTCTCTCAAAGAGGCCACTGCAAAGTTTAGGGATTAATCCAGGCTGGTCAGCAGTCCCCATCATTGTGTAGGACTTTCCAGATCCTGTGTGAGGGAATTTAGGATTAGTGTACATGCAACAAAGGTTCTTGCTGGGTAGACCCTTGAGAGGAAATGGAAGAGGTTAAAAAGTTAATTAACACTTTTCAGTGAAAGATTATCTGTTCAGTTTTCTACTCCCAAGTAACCAAAACACTACTGAGGTAAAGGCTATTTAATTAAAGGGAAAACAAGAAACTTAGTTCCAACTCCTGGAGAAGACTTTTTCAGGGAGGTGAAGTAAATGACACCCCACTAATACCCACAGATGCGCCCCAAAGACAAAACCCTTCATATTACTCTTTAAATAGCACATTTCAAATGACGACCTGAGATTATTCCAACTGCAGAGGCAGAAAACCGAAACTCAAGGACAACCACGGGTCATTCCAAAGATGACAATCTAAAGCCTGAGAAATAAGGGCAGCCAGCAGCAACCAAACCTTATCTCTCATCCTGGCCACCTCATATCTGATGCTAGAGGAGAGAAAAACACTTCTTATCTCCATTACAAGGCATTTCTCCTGCAACAGTGTCACAAGAGGCATGAAAAGAGTCTCCAGTCAGAAGGCAACACCTCCTGAGTGACCATTTCTGCTGGTCTGGGACTTACCCGTTTGCCCATAGGCAAAGATACAAGCATTGTAGCCTTCAAAGGCATTCTGAAGGATATTCTCCCCAAGGCACTTGAAAACAACATCTTGACCTAAAAAACAAAGCACACAGGCAAACACTGCAGCTCTGCAAAAGGCACTTTCGCCCCTTGCTTTGGGTTCCTCAATGAGGATGCAAAAGGAGTCGGTGTTTTCTCCTGCTGCTGTTGACTGAATAACACCCAGAGTTTGCTCCCTGGACAGGAGAAAAGCCCCTCAGCACCAGATTTGCACCCAGCTTGGTGTTTCTCCAAAAACCTGCAGGAACCTGTGTGTGCTCAAAGCCCCATCACAGCAGTGCTCACACTCAGGGCTTCTGTCAGCAGAGAATCCACTGGCAGTTGCAGAATTTAACCCTCTGCTGAAGGACACCCTCCCAAAACACACTCAACCTGCACGTTTTAACCACCAGCAATTGGTTTGAACCCAGGGGAATCAGTAGATAACTCTTACTGGGTAAGGTATGAGGAGATTTTTTTGCAGAGAGGGAATCACAAGTGTGTGGCAGATATCACAGTCCAAGGAATGCACTAGGAAAATACAGGGCCTTATCACTTCCTTTGTAATGGGACTTTTTGCTTTTAGGATCCTTTTCCAAGCTGAGAAAGAAAGGCTTAAAAGATCTGGGTAGTGCCTATTCAAATAAAAAAAATAAAAATCCCTATTTTGAGAATTGCTTTTGTAAGCAGAGGAACAAGACCTGGCAGAACTTTAGAGACCAAAAGTCCTCTCAAATAGGTTAATGTTCCTTTAAGCTCTTCTGCCCTCTCTTTGAAGTTCATATCTTTATATCCAAGTCTATAAATTCCCCATCAGAATCACCAATAGCTGTAACAGCAAAATGGGTTTGGACCCAACACTTCCAGTGTACAAGAGACCATAATGTAAATTATATGGGCACTCCCATTAGTCTGAGAACCAAAATATGGACCTTCCTCTGCAGTTTGTGTGGTTGCAGTTTTCTCAGTTCCTTGATTAACTACTATACTTCATTTGTTAAGGAAGTTAAAATCAAGAAGTGGATGTGCCTTTGACTTTTTTCTTGGAATTTTTAAAAAAATAAACACCAATAAGTTCAACTGAGCTCAAATTTTAAAAGGTAACAAGTGTGAAAGGAACAGGAGTGGTAAGTCCAAATATATATAACATTTTACCAAAACTATTTGCCAAAATGAGTTACAATAATACACAGAGCACTTTTAAGGGAATACATTACACATCCTTACCAGAGCATGGAATCCACATATTAAAAGCCTACATTAAACCAGGCTTTTATTAAACATTCCACTAGCAGGCTGTACTATGCTGCTAAACTCCCACCAGCACTGAGACATGACATGACACATAACAATGCTCCTCAAATCCTGAAAATAAATGGATTGGATGATGGGTGGTGTTGTCAGAAACAGGAATGCTGGAATATTTCCCTTTCCCTCTGGACAGCAAGTAAGAGAGGGGACAGTCACTGTGCCAGTTGGCCCATGCCCTGGAGCAAAGGTTGTGTTGGAACCAGATCCTTCCCCCTTGCAGGCAACAACACAGAGGGCCAGGAAATATTACCTGTTACCAATTACCAATTACCTGTTGGAACAGACTTTTTGCAGGTTTACAGACTAAGGAGTCAAGAACAAAGTTTCCAAGACAGAGGCCTCAGTGGTAACAATGGAATCTGCTAAATGACCTTGGCCAACAGTGACCTGAGAGGAGAACCTGCTGATGTTCCATGGAATGATACAAGTGAAGGGCTCTATTAATAAAGTTCAGATGGGGAAGAACTGTGTGAATTCACCAATTTTATACAATATATCTTAGTTGATATTTAGCTATAACTGTGTGTTGTTGGATAGTTTTGATGGAGTGTATTAGTTTTAGAAATGTGCAGGATTGTGTGTGAAGAGAGTTCCTTCTTGTACTTTTGAGATCCTTGTGCAGGGGAACATAAAGATGCAAGGATGGAAGCATTAAAAAAGGAGCAAAAGAAGCCTTTTCTGCCATTCCTGAATGGAACTGGAACTTCAGATGAGGAGGAATAAAGTCTCAATTTTGGTTTTGATGCAGTCATGTTGTTTTAGTAACAACTAAGGTTTATAAGCCTCTTACTAAGACATCAAAACTGTGTCTGTGCAAAAAGTCGTGGGAAACCAATTACCTGCATATTTCTCCTTGACAGATTCATCCATCGACCAAAAGCAGTGATCATAGGCAAACACCTGCAGGGAAACAACCTCATCAAACTTGCTGCCGAACCAAACACGCCACCCAAACTTTGCCATTCCCAACAGAACACCCAGAATTCCTCATCTTCTCAAAGCCTCCACAGACACTTCATCTTCCTCTTGGGCTTTGATGTGTCCCTCGTTCCTGTCTCTCCCTTCCCGTGCCAATCCCACCCCCTGCTCCCCCCAAAACCTCTCCGTGTGCCAACCGAGGGGATGTCAAGGAGCTCTCAGTGTCCCCCTTTAAACCCATCCCTGCAATTTAAGTTTTCCCAAGAGCTCTTGTTTTGCAAACTGACAGATGTCCTCAAGCTGTCCCTGCCTCCCATCTCCCCGTGCCTCTTGTCTGCATAAATTAAAAACAAGCCTTGGGCTCAGAACCTCTTTCCACACAAGAGTATGTGTTTGTTGATACACCGTGACAAGCCAAAGCAGTCGTCAAAGGCTAATATTTGTAAAGAATATAAACCAAGTCAGTTTTATCATGACAAAGCAGCATGATAATTTTATATTTTTAATTATTATTAGTTTTATTTATTTAATATTTTTATTTTACATTTTTATATATTTTATATATATATTTAACATTTTATACTCTTTCTCTCTTTCTCTTCCTCTCTTCCTCTCTTTCTTTCTTTTTTTTTATATATTCTTTAACAGAAAAGTTTCAATCTTGTGGTAAACCCATCACAAGGTGCACAGGCACCTTTCATCCTAAAAGCTGACCCGAAACAAGACGATGCACATTTTGGGGCAGATGTTTCCAAAAAACAGCTCCCCTGCCTATGTATTTGCAAGGAAAAAAAATAAAAATAGGGTAATATCCGACCTACATTCACATGGGCAAAATTTACTCTGCAGGATGTAGGAAAAGGGAAGTGCAACGTGGGGCTCTCTGGTTGTGGATTTCCCCTCCACGCTCAATGGAAGCTGCTCTTTCCCCTCTGGATGTGCTGCTTTGCTACACTGGTGACTGCCCCCGTTTCTGAAAATGCTTAACACAGCAAAATCCTTGAAATTTAAATAACTTGCCTTCAAAAACTTGCTTTTTTTCCCTCCCCAGTACACACTGTCCCAGCACCGAGAGATAAAAGTGGTTATTTTCTACCCTCTCACCAAGGAAGCTCATTTATTTAAAATTAAGGTGCTTTTTATTTTTTTTTTTAAATTTACTTCATTTCATTTCACTCATTTATTTATTTAATTTATTTGTTTATTTTTTATTTCATTTTAATTTTAAATATTTATTTTATTTCAAAAATTTTATTTATATATTTTATTTAAAATTAAGGTGCTTTTATTTATTTATTTTTATTTACTTTATTATNNNNCCCTCCTTCGAATTTCTTCTACAAATAAACGTACTATTTAAACATTTTATGCCCTGGGAACACCGAGTGAAACACCCCTGGCTACAGCACCACATCAATAAAGTGACCCCAGGACAGGGAGAGGCACCTGCAAACCAAAGACAAGTCACGGGATGGTGACACCAAACCGGGCTTGGCTTCCCCCCCAAACACCAGAAAACCCTTTTAAAAGCCCACAAAGAACAAGGGTTTCCCATTCAGAGGCTGCACTGCTGACTGGGGATGTTCCCACTTGTCCCTCTGACTCAGCTTTTGGCACAGGAAGAAAGGAGATGCTTCGAGTTTCTCCCTCGACAGCTGATCGACGGCAGAGCCGCTTCCCAAAATGCCTCCAATATTTGGATAAGGTGAGACTCAATAAGTGGCAGGACAGTTTGAACACAAATGTGCAATAAAAGGCCTTACCTTTGGGTGGGTCCTACTGTTCCCCAGCGCATCAGGAGCAGAAAGGATTTGGTACAAGGGCAGGGGGAGGGGGAAAAAAAAAGGAGACAAAAGCAAGGACTGTTAGTTGTAGTGATTTTAGCTTAATTATGCTACCATTAATCGTTGGAATGCTCTATTTAAAAAGTTCACTTCTCTCCTTGTTACAGATCCCAAGTCATCTGATAAACCTTTCCAGGAACAAGATTTGAGGTGCTGCTCTAAGCTGGTTTTAAACTCAAACCCACTGATCTTCCTCACGCTGCCACCACCTCTTCCTCATTCTCCTGCAGCTTTATTTTTCCTGTGACACCTCTCTCTGTCTCTTCAAAACAAAGCAACCAAGCAACCTAAAAATTTCCAAAACCACTTGACCAGGAACTTCAGGAGTGTTATTCAAGAGGAAATTTCAGAGTTCAACCTTTGGGCTCACCCAGCTCAGCTCTCTCAACGGTTGCTGGGACAGCAGAGCAAACATTTGCTTCCCTAAAAGAATGAGCAGAGAACAGCAATTCCTCTCATCTGTTCTGTGCAGAATTCAAAAGTTTGGGGGTTTTCTCTTTTTTGTATTGTTTGGTTTTAAACAACCAGTACAAAACTACTGGAGTGACCTCTGAAGTAACAGCACAGCATCAGCCAGTGTCCCCACCCAGGCTGTGCAGCCTCCCCACATCAGAGACTGGGGAAAATAAGCAGTAAATGCACAACAAACCACTGAGATTCCCCTTGTCCTGGACTTTCCACGTGACAGCAGTGAGGAGGAAAGTCTTGTGACAAGCAACACTGATTTCTTTTGAGCAGAGCAGGGGGAGGAAGTGGGAGCCACCCAAGATCACTCTCCGAGCTCTTGCTGCTCACACGGGTTGAAGAGTGAGTTTAAAAATAGCAATTTCATCATTTTCTCCCTAAAATATTTATTTACTAAGCAAGCCCATCACCTCCTTTTGTTCATGCTTGGATCTACCACGTGGATCTGTGTGACAGGACAGGAATGGCAGTGACTTTGGAGAGCAGTTGGCATGACCTGCTCTGCAGGATGATTAGTAAAGTCAAGGTCACCCCGTGCCACAGGGTGATTGAAGTCAGAATTAACAACATGACCCCTCTTCCCCTGCCATCTGGATAAGCTGCAATAAAAGCTCTCCCAAGGTCCTTGGCAGCAACAGTGTGGGCTGGTGCTGTTGCTCCTGGATGTAGACAGGGAGGTGTATTGAGGGAATTTCCTCCACCAGACCTGGAGACACCAGAGAGCCCCTCTGGATCCTTCTAGGAGAGACACAAGAGCATCTTCATGGTTTGCTGCACTTGGCTGAAGGACTGGGCTGAAAACTATACAGCTTTTAAAAGGAGTTCTGCTGATAGGTGTGGTGGTTTTCGCCCAGTGTCCACCCAAACCTCCAGGCTCCCCCCCCACCCTTTCCCAGAGGGAAAGGGAAAAAAGGAAAAAAAAGGCAAAAACAGCTGAGAGATAATGGCAAAACAAACTCAGAGTGGATAAATACTGAAATTTATTGCTAATAAGAGACGAACTAAAACTAGAAGCACTAAAACTAAAAAGTAAGAAATAAATGAGTCCCAAGAACCCCCCTCTCCTGCCACTCCTCCCTCCCTCCCTCCCTCCAGCAGTTCCAGGGAGCAGGGAATGGGAGTTTTGCAGGTGGGTGTTGTTGCTGCCATTGCTCTTGTCCTGAGGGTCACTCCATGGGGGGCAGTCGGGTCTCTGCCCCCCGATGGGCTCCGTGGGCTGCAGGGGGACAACCTGCTCCCCCACGGTCCTGCCCACGGGCTGCAGGGGGGCCGCAGCTCTGAGTCCTTCCCCTGCTCCCGTGGGGTCCCTCCCACGGCAGACAGTCCTCAAGAGACCTCTCCAACGGGAGTCCACCCCCCGGGCAACACTTCTGCTGGGGGAAAAACCTGCTCCAGGTGGGTCTCCTTCTGCAGGAGTCCTGGCTGCAAGTCTCTTGCAGGATCTCGCTCCATCCTGGGCCTCCCCCAGGGCAACAGCTCCTTGGGGCATCCACCTGCTCCTGCAGGGGCTGCAGGGGGGTCTGTGCACCCCAAAAGATCTCCACGGGCTTCAGGGAGGGGTGGGGGGAAATAGCTTCCAGTCCTTCTCCCCCCGCTCCCCGCTGCTCCAGCGTTGGGTTCTTCCTTCTCCTCCTCCTGTTCTTCTGACCTTGGTCTCTCTGTTGTTATCTCATGGCTGGAATTTTCAACTGCACAAACACTCCAATTCTTGAATATGTATCACAGAGGCGTAACTATAATTTTAATTAGCTCAACAGGACAGGAGAAGCTTCCAGCAGCTTCTAACAGAAACCATCCTGGAAGCACCCCCTTCTACTAAAATTTAGCTACAGAAACCCATGACAATAGGGCAGGTTAATTCCCATTCCTACAGGATGAACGTTCCTTTTGGGAAATAAGGAGAACGGGAAACCTGGAATTGGAGCTGGAGTTGAGCTGTGGCACTGCTGTTCACTCGAGCAGCCCTGCTCCCATTCCCTGCCCCATTCCAAGGCAGGATCAAACTGGGAAAAGGCACTTGGATCTTTCCAGCCCTCAGCACGGGACTTGTTGCTGAGGATTTGGGTTAAAATAGCAATAAGGATGGAATCTGAGAAGTCCCACCCCACCCACAGTTTCCAGAGGATGGATTACACTGGGCTACGTGTCATTGACCTTAATTTAAGGCCTTTAGTCTGAACTAAGGATCTCACCTTCTGAAGAGCTGCACAAACACACAAACCCACCCCGGTCCTGCTTAATCCAAGCCCTAAGAAACCCAGAATTTAGGACACAGCAGAGACACAGAGCTGTGGCTTCTTCAGTGCACTTTTGACCAGGAGGAGAATAAATGGGACAAGTGTCTCCCCCAGGAAAGCATTAAGGGTGCAGGTTGAACCTCACACATCGTGCTGGCCACACACCGACCCACAAACCCACGGAAGGCTTTCCAGCTTGACTCCAAATCCCTTGGGAAATGAAGGGATAGGGAAACAGAGCACCCACAGCAGCCTCCTGAACTGCTGGAACTGCTGGGTGTCCGTGCCCAAGAGAGGTGCTTCAGTCCATGCCATGGGTGATGGAAAGGTGAAGACCAAGAGCAACAAAACATGGGCAAGAACACTTGCAAAGAATAGGGAGGTGTTTTTCCGCTTCCCTCCTCTGCTCCTGTAAGACCCCACTTGGATTTCTGGACACAGTTCTGGTGTCCCAAACATCAGAAGGGCATGGAACTGTTGGAGGGAGTTCAGAGGAGGCCACGAAGTTGGGAAGAGGATTGGAGTACCCTCCCTATGGGAACGGGCTGAGAAAGTTGGGGATGTTCAGTCTGGAGAAGAGAAAGTTGTGTGGAGACCTCAGAGCAACTTTCCAGAATCTGAAGGGGCTACAGGGAAGCCAGAGAGGGACTGTCAGGAACTGTAGGACAAGGAGTAATGGGTTCAAATGGAAAAGGACACCTTTAGATAAGATACATGGAAGGGATGGATGTGTGAGGGTGGGCAGGACCTGGCACAGGTTGCCCAGAGAAGCTGTGGCTGCCCCATCCCTGGAAGTGTCCAAGACCAGGTTGGATGGGGCTTGGAGCAACCTGGGCTGGTGGAAGGTGTTGGGGTTGGAACTGGATGAGCTTTAAGGTCCCTCCCAACCCAAACCACTTTATGGTTCCATGATTTCCTACAGACAAGGCAGCATTGGTAAAAAACCCAGAGGATCTCAATACTGACAACTTACAACCAACAGGAAAGAACCAGGAGAGGTTCCAAGGCAGAAAAGCTCCCACCAAAGCCCTGTCCAAGCCAGAGCCTGCAGGGCAGGGGGGAAGGAGAGCCAGCCTTGGGATGGTTCCCCAGAGATGCCACCACTCCCAGGGACAGCAGCCCTCGTGTCACCCCTCGCTGACAACCAACAGCTCACACCCATCCCTGAGATGTTCTCAGCTACTTGTTTTCACCTGTATCCAGACTGGCAGGACCTTCCTTGGCCAACTCTCCCCTTTCAGCTCTTCTCAGATCAACATCAAACAGGAGCAGGGGGAGTCCAATGCACCTAATTTCATTCAGAAATTAAAAAGGCAGAGGGAACACTCCAAAACAGCTGCTGACATTTAACACTATTTTATTTGTTGCAGGCAGCAGCTTGGAACAAGGTGGTCTTTAAGGTCCCTTCCAACTCAAACCATTCTGTGACTCCATGGCTGTATCTGCTGTAGAGAGAGTGAATTACAGACATGCAGCCTGGGTAAGCATTTCTTTTTAAACTCCCTCTTCCACTGTGTAAATGTGTCCTGATAAACTCCTCAACCAGGACACGTTTGTTTTCCTAAACTGTGCCTGGTGTCTCCACAAATCCCAGGCACAGTTTGAAAAGGCAGGTAAAATCAGAGCTGCTTCTGTTTCTTTAAAGAAGGCAGTAATTAAATCAGATATTCAACCTCAATCACCTGCTCTGCTCAGCAACACTCAGTAGTGGCATTTTAATAACACTCCAGGTCATCTTTTCTTTGCTCAAAAGGGGAAGGGAGGTATATACTGAGCTTGAGAGCCTGGATTAATCCTGAGGGACAGTGACTTGGCTGAGGATGTGACCACTGTGTGTGTGGATGCTGCAGAGCAAGATTATCATGGATTTTCCTGGATGTTTTGTCAGGTGATTTTCCTACACATTTATGTGCTGCTCCACCTGCCATCCCTTTCCATTTGGGATCTACTTGGAGGGATTAATCAGCTGCCATGCCACAGAGGGGGCATTTTTCCCCCTTCCCTCCTGTGGTTCTGAAAAGGTGGCTACATCCCACTCCATTAAACAAACCCACCTGGAATTCCCAATGGTCACTGCAAGTTTGGGGACTGGTTGTTCACCAGACGTTCTCCAGAGCACAAAGGGATCCCAACATCCAAGTGTTTCCAAACAAAGGGATAAAGTTCTAATCCCCTTGTCATAACAGCAGCTTTATGGGATCCAGGAACCTCCTCCAATGTGGTCAAGCCTAAGCAGATTATCGTGCCAAGAGTACAGAAAATTCAGCTCCAAAATGCCCCAAAAACCCAAAGCTGCTGCTCAGTCCCAGGACTGGGGATTTGGGGGGTTTATTGGTGGTGGTGTTGTTATTTGGAGTGAGGTGGCAAAAAATGGGTCAGGTCAGTGTGGTGGTTTTCACCCGGCGGTAGCAGGGGGGGCTTCCAGAGTGGCTTCTGGTAGAAGGTGCTGGAAGCTTCTCCTGTCCTGTGGAGCCAAGGACAGCCAGGGCCAGGAGGGACCTCCTGCTGGTGGACAGAGTGGAGACAATGAAGAATCCCAGTCCCAGCTCTGGGATCACAGAGTGAAGAATTAGGAGTGTGGGGCAGTTGGGAATTCCAGCCATGGGAGAACAACACAGAGACCAAGGTGGGAGCAGGAGGAGGGGAAGGAGGGACCCCACGCTGGAGCAGGGGGGGGAAGGACTCTTCTATCAGAAACCATCCTGGAAGCCCCCCCTGCTACTAAAATTCAGCTACAGAACCCCATGACACAGGCAAACCCTCCGCATGACAGCTCAGCTCCCAAGACTGTGCCCTTCTAATGGCTCTGGACTTGCTGGAGAAATGGCACAGTGCTCTGGGCACAACGAGAGATCTGCCTAAACCCAGAGCTGCACGAAAGCACACAGACCTGCACAGAGAACTTCCTCCAAACACAGAAAACAACAGCCTTGCAGTGAAAAGGAAAGAGAGACCCCAGGCACTGGAAAAACACCGAGGAGATACAGTTTTGTTCCGTATTTGGTGGTAAAAGGCCAATTATTCCCCCCTAAATCGGCGCTGCTGATTCACTGCACCCCCTAAATTTCCTGAATTCATCTTCTGGCCACATGAACTGACCCATCTGTTTTGTCTGCGCTTCTCCCTCCCACCTCAGCAAATCCCTGTGGCCACTTTTAAGTACAGGAAATACTTCGTGGACCATTCTCGAGTTCACACAGCCCAGAATTATCTCAAGGCACTTCAGTTCTTTCGTGCCCATTGTGTTCCAACTAACAGCTCTCATTTGGGGAATCAGATAATCCCGGGTTTAATGAGGGAGAGCAATTTGGAATGTGCTGCTTCTTGTTCCAAAGGTATTTATTTCTTCTTGTGTACAAAAAAACCCACAACCCTTTCACTGAGCACTTGTACCAACACCCATCAGCCCAACAACCAACGTGGCAGCTGCTTAAAAAGGCTTGTGCATTAATGCTGGTAATTTATTCGTGCTGGGGGAAAACAGGAATCACTAAGAGGCAGTAGCAGAGGAGTTTGATGAGGGGACAAAGGCAGAAGCTACAGCACAGAAAGTGTCAAAGGCTCTGACAGAAATTAATTCAGAAGTGGCTGGAACAGGCACAAAGTGGGTTTGGTGGAGCTGCACATTCCTTTGGGCAGACAATGTCAAAGAATCAAGCCACAAATGAATTCCGAAGTGGCTGAACAGGCACTGAAAGTAGCCTTGGTGAAGCTGCACATCCCTCTGACCAGATAATAAGAATCAAGCCACAAATGAATTCAGAAGTGGCTGGAACAGGCAGTGAAAGTGCCCTTGGTGAAGCTGCACATCCCTTTGGGCAGACAATGTCAAGGAATCAAGCCACAGATTAATTCAGAAGTGGCTGGAAGAGGCACAAACTGGGTTTGGTGAAGCTGCGCATCCCTTTGGGCACACAAACATTCCTCCAGAGCCCGTGAGAAGCGATCAGGGAGGAATTTATCACTTCATGCTCTGCCAAGAGAACACAGATCCCCAGCAAGGTGGAACAGGCACTGTGACCACCACTGATCCCTTCCCTCCAAGTCAACCATGGCAGGCTAAGTACCACCAGACACTCCCCTGCCAGCTGACCTGGGCACTGGACCCTGGCCATGGACTTGTTGGCTCTTGCCACATCTCACATTGTCCCATGCAGGGGCTGTGCTGGGTTAGAGTTAAACCAGCAGGAGAAATGAATCCAACTCGGAATGGGATTGCAAGTCAGGATAACAATTTAATAAAAAGATCCCAATAAATGCACTGAGACAGAAGGAAAATCTGTTTGACCCCCAAAAGCAGCTGTGCAGCCCAGCCCAGTGGGGCAGGAGCAGGATGGGGCTCACCAACCCCTGTGCTGAGCACCACGGGGGTACCTGAGTTCAGAGTAAGAAGAAAGGAAGAAACCTGGTGGTGAAGATGATGGGCAGTCTGGTCAAGAGTGGCAGTCCCAGTCCTGGTGAGGTTCTGCTCCTCCTCTGGATCTGACAGGTGGTCCCAGTCCCAAAACCCCAACCTTCTCTCTGCTTGGGCTCAGATGGAACACCCAGTCCCTCCCCCAGGGTGGCGAGTTTCACAGTGGGTGATTTACTCTGTGAGGTCAATCAGGGCCTGTTTTTGGCCTCCCTGATGGCCCCTGAGCAGACATGACCCCTCAGGTGGGGGTGAAGGTGCTGGTGGCTCCCTGGAGGGGAGTTATCACACCTGAGCCATTGGTGTGAGGACAGAAACACTTCCTGATCCCACAGGAGATCCCAAACACCCCCCTGTGCCCTGAGGGGTGGGGTGTGCCCTGGGCAGCTGCTGCCAGTGGTCCATGGTGAGCAGTTCATGAGAAAAAATGACACAGAGGGTTTAGAACACACCCCCACCCAGTGCCAAACTGGTCCTGACTACCATAACCAGGACAGGGGCAAAGAAGTGTTTTCAGGAAGGATGCAACCCCCACCCAAGGGCAGACACCAGGAGGCTCCTCCTGCCCCTCGGGGAGCAGACTGGGCACCTAAAAAGTCCAAACACGAGTCCTCCAGTCTATCAACCAACTTCTCCCACATGAGCAGGGCCCCAAGGAGGGGTGAAGGGTGAGAAGTTGCACCCCACGGGTTGTCAGCAGATTCCACGGAGTCTTTCCCAGAGAATCCAGGGCAACTGGGGGGGTTTTCACCTGGTGTCCACCCAAACCTCCAGGCCTCCCTTTCCCAGAGGGAAAGGAAAAGGAGTAAAGGCGAGAGAAAACCAGCTGAGAGATAATGGCAAAACAAAACAGAGGGGCTAAATACTTAAATTTATTACTAACAAGAGAAGAACTAAAACTAAAGGTAAGAAAACGAAAAAGTAAGAAATAAATCAGGCTTAAGAACACCTTTCACCTCCCACTCCTCCCTTTTTCCAGCAGTTCCAGGGAGCAGGGAATGGGGGTTTGCAGTGGGGTGTTGGTTCTGCCATTGCTCTTGTCCTGGGGGTCACTCCATGGGCTGCAGGGGGGTCTGTGCACCCCAAAAGATCTCCACGGGCTTCAGGGGGGCACAACTTTGAGTCCTTTCCCCCCCTGCTCCAGCGTGGGGTCCCTCCTTCTCCTCCTCCTGCTCCCACCTTGGTCTCTGTGTTGTTCTCCCATGGCTGGAATTCCCAACTGCCCCACACTCCTAATTCTTCACTCTGTTCTCCCAGAGCTGGGACTGGGATTCTTCATTGGCTCCACTCTGTCCACCAGCAGGAGGTCCCTCCTGGCCCTGGCTGTCCTTGGCTCCACAGGACAGGAGAAGCTTCCAGCACCTTCTACCAGAAACCATCCTGGAAGCCCCCCCTGCTACTAAAATTCAGCTACAAGAAACCTCTGACAGCATCCCAGCAGCTCTGGCAGCAAACCTTTCCCCAGCAGCCTCAAAGCACCTACAGGCCAAGGTCAGAGGCTCTGCTGAATGTGCTGCAGCTGCCAACCAGATTTCCTCCTGCTCACTCTTATCACTAATTCCTTCCAAGAGCTTCCCAGGAGCAACACCACAGACTCGCTTCCTGCGCTGCTCGGAGACACGAGCTGCTTATCTCCCCAGCCTGCCTTCCCTTTTGAAATCCCTTTCAACACTTCTCCCTCAAAAAAACCCACCCCAAAAAAGAGGCTTAAACCCTTCCACAGCACTGTTCCTTCAGCAAACGCTGTTTGCAACTGTAGATGTTTAAAAAAAAATGTCCTTTTTGGGATGTTACACACAGGTTGTGTTTTGCATGTCAATTAAAAGTTCATTTTATGGTTAAGTGTCCTGTGCTGCCAGAACGGAGCTCTGCAGACATTTAGGGCCTGTCTGTCATGGAGTTCTGTAGCTGAATTTTAGTAGCAGCGGGGCTTCCAGGATGGATTCTGGGAGAAGCTGCTGGAAGCTTCTCCTGTCCTGTGGAGCCAAGGACAGCCAGGGCCAGGAGGGACCTCCTGCTGGTGGACAGAGTGGAGCCAATGAAGAATCCCAGTCCCAGCTCTGGGAGAACAGAGTGAAGAATTAGGAGGGTGGGGCAGTTGGGAATTCCAGCCATGGGAGAACAACACAGAGACCAAGGTGGGAGCAGGAAGAGGAGAAGGAGGGCCCCCACGCTGGAGCAGGGGGTGAGGGAGGAAGGACTGAAAGCTCTTCCCCTCCCTCTCCCTGAAGCCCCTGGAGATCCATCGGGGTGCACAGACCCCCCTGCAGCCCCTGGAGGAGCAGGTGGATGCCCCAAGGAGCTGTTGCCCTGGGGGAGGCCCAGGATGGAGCCAGATCCTGCAAGAGACTTGCAGCCAGGACTCCTGCAGAAGGAGACCCACCTGGAGCAGGTTTTTCCCCCAGCAGAAGTGTTGCCCGGGGGGTGGACTCCCGTTGGAGAGGTCTCTTGAGGACTGTCTGCCGTGGGAGGGACCCCACGGGAGCAGGGGAAGGACTCAGAGCTGCGGCCCCCCTGCAGCCCGTGGGCAGGACCGTGGGGGAGCAGGTTGTCCCCCTGCAGCCCACGGAGCCCATCGGGGGGCAGAGACCCGACTGCCCCCCATGGAGTGACCCCCAGGACAAGAGCAATGGCAGCAACAACACCCACCTGCAAACCTCCCATTCCCTGCTCCCTGGAACTGCTGGAGGGAGGGAGGAGTGGCAGGAGAGGGGGGTTCTTGGGACTCATTTATTTCTTACGTTTTAGTTTTATCACCTTTAGTTTTAGTTCTTTTCTTATTCATAATAAATTTAAGTATTTAGCCCCTCTGAGTTTGTTTTGCCATTATCTCTCAGCTGTTTTTTGCCTTTTCTCCTTTTCCCTTTCCCTCTGAGAAAGGGGGGTCCTGGAGGTTTGGGTGGACACCGGGTGAAAACCAGCACACCAGGCAGCACCATCTTCTAAATGAACAAATTCACATTCCCACACACCTTCCCCTGCAGACTCTTTGGTGGCAGTGCAGGACACACGTGCCCCCCTTTCCCTCCCCAAAACACAAATCCTTTGGAAGTGCCAGCCTGTCCTTCCCCTCCTCCTCCTCCTGCCAACAGGAAACAAGAAAGACAAAGTCCTTGGTTTGCAGGAAGGTTGGGAGAGTCTCCAAGGTCAGCAGCTCTAGGATGGAACCTGTGCTGGGACAGAAACAGTTTGTTAAGGGTTGTTTTCCCCAAAACACAGCCCTGAGAGGGGTGAGTACAACAAGTTTGTCTCTCTCAGCAATTTTGGGGTTTTTTTGCAAAGACAAAGGATGTTGTGGGTTATTTTGACCCCCAAAAAATACATGTGAAAGGAATATCAGACTTTCAGATAAAAGCCCATGGACACCACGAGAACTGAAGATAAGAATTGAGATAGTGAATGAGAGGAAAGAGAAGCAAAGCTCAACTCACATGAGGGACTTCCTCAAAACTCAGCCCTGAGCACACTGCCCTGCTGTCCTCAGCTGCTGCCACCGGTGCTTCCTCCACCCAGGCTTGGTTTCACCACAGAGAACCAGCTCACTCACCCACTCTGAGTGTTGTTCAGCTGCTTTTTTAGTTGCTGTTTGTTTGGGGGAGGGGCTGTGTTTTTTTGGAAGCGCCTCTAATTATGAGCATCAAATTCTCAGCCCTGGAAAATGCAATTATTTTTTTCTTCAGAGAAAACTGGGTTTATGACTAGCAGAGCCCACAGAGAAGACCCTGGCATTCCTAAGCAGCAATACCCTAAAAACCTCCCCATTTCTCTACTGCATTCAGTTTTCTGTAATATTAAATCCATGCTCAGTAGGAAGGGAGATGCTGAATTTCTAGACCCATTACAGGTGACTCATTGTATAAAACTAAATGTAGAGACTGTCACGTTACTTGACAGCATCTCAAAGATACAAACTCCATAAAATGATGAGTTGAGAGGGCTTTCACACTGTTTTGCCCTTTCTTTCTGCTTCTAAATGTCATGAAATTAAACATATGCTGAAAGAACATCCTAAAATCAAAGTATTCAGATACACGGAGCAGAAAAATCACAGGTTTTGGGCAAGACGGTCTGGTACCTTCTTCACCTTGAGAGTGTTCCTTTAACCTCATTATTGCTCTGCAGCCAGGATAACCAGATAGACAAGATGCCTAAAATTACCAGAATTTGGGCATTCTGGCTTATCAAATCCTGAACTGCTCATTCATGCAGCTGATTGAATGAGTGTGCCCAAGCAGAACAACAAACACAGCAAAGATGCTGCATGTTCAGTTTGCTCACTTGATGCCACGAGAAAACAAGGACAGAGGGGGAAAATTCCTCTGCACGGGTATTGCAGCATCACTTGGAACTGTCCATGCCCTTGGAACAGCCAATCCATGATTCTTTAACCAGCTCCCACCAAAATAAGGGCATCCAGAAATTCAAGGTGCTGTTTTAAGCAGAGGGTGAAGGAAGGATGTTTAAGGATGGGGTGCCACTGCCAAGTCATCACACCCAATTTCTTTTGCTTAATGACTCAGAATCAGCCTCTTCCCAAGCTCTGCTGGACAGCAGCACAAAGAGGGGTTTGATCTCCTGAGTTATTGCTACTCCAACACGTAGGGGATGAGGAGAGGGTGTTTATCCTTGTTGGAAACCTGTCCTGGCTCCAGCTCCTGCAGTGCTGGGCTGAGGTGGGGACAGCAACTGCTGCTGGGCTGGTTCCAGTGTCCAGGACATCAGTCTCCTGGGAATAAAGCACTTTATGTGGCACAATTATAAATCAAAGAGATGGCAGGGGAGCATCTGTGCAGTTCTCTCTCCCTCCTCCCCCAACACACAACCCAGAAATTGGCATTTGTGCAAGGCTGGAGCAGCATGTTGGGATGAAGCTCCACCTCTGTGGCTCACAGGGCTTGTCCAGGCACTCGGTGCCACCTGGATTTTGGGAAGAACTGGCACCAGAACCAGAGAGAGTTTTGAAACTCGGGGGTGAAAAGAATTCTGACACTTGCACCCCCAACCCCATCCCAAGAAGAGCTCCAAAACACAGCTGGGGTTTGGCTGGATGTTAAAAGCAAGGAGCTGAAGAGACCCTTCCTTGCACACACCTCTCTTTCGACCCTTGAACTTCCAATTTTCCCACCAGAGTTTTACTCCCAGGGGCAGAGCTGGGCTGAGCAATTGTCAGGGGTTTCTGTAGCTGAATTTTAGCAGCAGGGGGGGCTGCCAGAATGGTTGGTTTCTGGTAGGAGCTGCTGGAAGCTTCTCCTGTCCTGTGGAGCCAAGGACAGCCAGGGCCAGGAGGGACCTCCTGCTGGTGGACAGAGTGGAGCCAATGAAGAATCCCAGTCCCAGCTCTGGGAGAACAGAGTCAAGAATTAGGAGTGTTTGTGTAGTTGAAAATTCCAGCCAGGAGATAACAACACAGAGAGAGAGAGACCAAGGTGGGAGCAGGAGAAGGAGAAGGAGGGACCCCACGCTGGAATAGAGAGTGGAAAGGACTCAAAGCTATTTCCCCCCCCTCTCCCTGAAGCCCGTGGAGATCCCTCGGGGTGCACAGACCCCCCTGCAGCCCCTGCAGGAGCAGGTGGATGCCCCAAGGAGCTGTTGCCCTGGGGGAGGCCCAGGATGGAGCGAGATCCTGCAAGAGACTTGCAGCCAGGACTCCTGCAGAAGGAGACCCACCTGGAGCAGGTTTTTCCCCCAGCAGAAGTGTTGCCCGGGGGGTGGACTCCCGTTGGAGAGGTCTCTTGAGGACTGTCTGCCGTGGGAGGGACCCCACGGGAGCAGGGGAAGGACTCAGAGCTGCGGCCCCCCTGCAGCCCGTGGGCAGGACCGTGGGGGAGCAGGTTGTCCCCCTGCAGCCCACGGAGCCCATCGGGGGGCAGAGACCCGACTGCCCCCCATGGAGTGACCCCCAGGACAAGAGCAATGGCAGCAACAACACCCACCTGCAAAACTCCCATTCCCTGCTCCCTGCAACTGCTGGAGGGAGGGAGGGAGGAGTGGGAGGAGAGGGGTGTTCTTTGCACTCATTTATTTCTTACTTTTTAGTTTTATCACCTTTAGTTTTAGTTCTTCTCTTGTTAGCAATAAATTTAAGTATTTAGCCGTTCTGAGTTTGTTTTGCCATCATCTCTCAGCCTTTTCTCTTTTTCCTTTCCCTCTGGGACAGGGGATGGGCCTGGAGGTTTGGGTGGACACCGGGTGAAAGCCACCACATTCACATTCACACACCAAGGGAACTGCACCAACATTCCACTAAGGAGGAGCCCCCCCAAAGGAGAACAATTCACTGCCAAAACCCCCAGAGTGCCCCAAGAGCCTGGAGTGGCAGCAGATGAGCTGACACGGTGAGCAAAGGGAGAACACAGAATAATTCATCCCCCAGACTGCTGGAACAGCCCTGGGTCCCTTCAAGCAACTCTATTTATTCACCTTGCAGGACTCGGAGTTGGAGGAGCAACGTTGGAGCAGCAGCATTTTCCTGCTGACCCCACAGGAGTCACCAGCAGAGCATCCTCCATTGCAACAGGCACTCTTAGGTGATCAAAAATATTTTGATCTGCATCAGAACCTCGGCCACTGCTAATTAAAAAACCTGATGAAACAGAACAAGCCACTCTGAAGCAGAGATAAACATCTTATATATGCAGTTTTGGTTCTGTGTGCAAGGCCTGTGTTAATTACCAGGATAAAAAGTGGGAGCACAGAAAAACATAAAAAAAAAAAATCAACAAAAGTCCAGTTCAATCCACCCTGTCCAACATTTCAAGGACATGGAAAGATTAGTTTAGTTCCCCCACAGAGGATCACACACAGTCAAACCCCTGGGCACAGCATCAGAAGGTGACTCTTCATCAAGATGCCTTCAAAAATGTTGGAGCCACAGAGAGTGAGTGTTTTCCAGGGAGGAGCCTCCTCTGCTTGGATCACTGTTGGGGAGGCAAAGGCACTTGGAAGTCCTCCGTGGCTGGACTGTTTCAAGTGATAAATGGCAAAGGAAACCTTCCAAGGGGGAGAAGTTCAAATAAAACCCCAGGGCTGGCAGCTCTTTCACAACATCAGGGAGAATTGCCAGCGGCAGACACTGATTCCATCAAACACCCCGAGGTCTTGGTGAAGCAACTCATAGCTGGGTGACACTTCAAAACTCACAACACATCCAGAGCATCAGTGGGGCAGGAACACCAGGCCAGAGGCACTGTGCTTCCAAAAGGGGCCATTCCCCCCAAAAAAAGGACAGAAGATGATGATTTCTGATGCCTCCTGGGAGGTGCTCGACTTTGGGGTTGGGCTTCTGGAACTGAAGTAACTTTCCACCCATATGAACTTTCAGCAGCTCATATGGGTGGAAAAGTGCCGCTCGGACTCAGAATGCACCAGGTTGTGGTGAAACTTCTCTGCTGAATTCAACACCCATCAAATCAGTAACTCATCCAACTCAGCCTCCTTGGCAGTACCTTGATCTACCAGCCAAGAGCTCTGTCTCAGCAGAAATTGGAACTGTGCTCTCCAAAACACTTCGAAAACTGGTGAAACTCCAGCACGGGTTGCCCAGAGAAGCTGTGGCTGCCCCAACCCTGGAAGTGTCCAAGGCCAGGTTGGACAGGGCTTGGAGCAACCTGGGGTAGTGGAAAGTGTCCCCTGCCCATGGAACTGGATGATTTTGAAGGTCTCTTCCAAACCCAACCATTCCCTAATTCCTTATATTCCTCTCTGATCAAGGTGAGTTTGCTTATCCACGTCTGTACATCACATCCCCAGGCTGAAAGGCAAAGGAGAAGACTGGAAAAGAGGCACCTCCTGAAAAACCCTCCAACTTGCAAGTCCAGAAACGACCTACAATGGATTTTCCTTCATCCTTTGAGACAACTCCAGGTCCTCCATCTCTACAAACCGTGGAGCAACAGGTAAATTCTACATGGACAAGTTTGCTTTGTGCTGAGAGCACGTCTCGGGCACTGAGCTCTTCCTGGGCAGAGACAACACCAGGGCAACAGCACAAGGTCACTCTGAAGGGACTTTTAAAGGCCGTTTTGGGGTCCCTTCCCATCTGCCTCTCAAAAAACCTCCAAGAGGAAGGTTTAGGACCCAGGAGAAGTCAGATGCACCACTAGTACAATTTTTTTCCTCACGCTGTTCAGCATTAATAGAAAAAAAGCCCCAAAGGAACCTTCCAGGATAAGGCATAATTTGAATATATTCAGTTAGTTTAGCAAAGAAAAAGATTCCCTTAAACATCAGTGGCAAGAGACTCCCATAAGAACAGGCTCCAACGACTTGGAATTCAAATAATAAACTCAAGATGTCCTTTTAAGGCAGAACAAGCATCTTAGACTGTGCTCCTGCCATTGCTCCTCATGTCCCAAACTGCCGTTGGTGCTGTATTCGAAGAGGATCTGATCTATAAATAGGTTTTAAAAGGTCTTCAAGTGGCATCCTTTGAATCCCAACTCAAAATTCAGTAACTCTTTCAGCACAAGATTGTTCCTCCATTTTGAGTAGGTTTTCAAGTCCCAATACAAACTCCTCTTATTTCATTGCAGTTCCGTGCAAAGGCAGATTAAAAACTTGCTCCCAAACTCCAGTCAGAATTCCAAGCACAACCACTGGCAAAGCAGCCAAGACTTTTCTTTTATGGCCCATTTTTATAAAAATGCAGCAGCAGAAGAGACCACAATTGTGCTGTAATTAGTTTCTTGTTGGGCTGAAGATGCCAGGACAGACTAAGTTGTCAAGTTACCTTCTTTTGTGATAAAAATTAACTTCATTCTTCTGCAAGGATGCATTTCAATACTTTTCCCTAAGGATCAAGCTCTTTCCAAGCATCAATCCTGACAAGAAACGAGGCTTGATGACTTTTATGCAACTTGGCAACAGCTTTAGGACTTGTTAGTGCCAATGAAGTCTTTGGAATTGTATCAGCCAGAGTTTGCAGCAACCATAAGGCACCCAAGAGCTCCTCAACACTCATCTTTCCATGGATGTCTTCTCTTATCCAATATTTTTCCTTATGGGATTTTTCTTAGGCAAGTTTTTGGAGGTGTGGATTTCACTCTGCAAGCACCCAATCCTCAGCACAAAGATTCCAAGTATTTATGCCTCTGGAATTCCATGAGAAGCAAGGATTATGGGGCACACTGGCATTTATTTAGGGTGCAGCTCATCCAACAAACACCAGAATATATCAGAAAGTGCAAAATCCTAGATAAATCATCTCTGGGTTGGCTGATCATACAAGAGAAGCCCTTTCAATCCATCACATTGAGGGATGCATTTGCTACCTATGCAGGACCCAGCACAGCCACTGGATCACTTTAAAAGCCCCTTTCCCAACATCTGCCACTGTCAAGGTTCAAGGAGCACTTCATGTTCAAAAGGTAAGGAAAAATGATGTTTCAAAATCCATTGTAACCTGGAGCGTGTCTGGCAAGTTATGGTAAAGGTTGTAATCACTGATGTGCTGAAAACCCTCCCAGAATTGCCCCAAAACTCAGGCAAGATCTTCCCCAAAGGACAAATGACTGAAGGAAAGCAAAACTCCTTGAAAAACCCTTGATTTTTTAGGACAAAGGATATCCCTCAAAGCTCGTGTCCCCAGAAACCAAAGCAGGTGTAACACAAGAAGCACTCAGCACAGCTGGAGGTGGAATTTCTCTGGGCATCACTTCAAGAGACACCAACTGGGCTTTCATTTAGAAAAGAATTCATTCAAGATGAACATGAGAGAATTGCGATTAATTCCTACAGTCTCTGGATGGATGTTTTGATAAATACAATTTACCAAAAGGTCCAGACTTGCAGCCAATAACCTCTCAAAAATGAAGCTACAATTAAGTGTTGCCATCGCTGCTGCCTGGAAAATGAACCTGTGTCAGAGGTTTCTGTAGCTGAATTTTAGTAGCAGAGGGGGGCTTCCAGGATGGTTCCTGGGAGAAGCTGCTGGAAGCTTCTCCTGTCCTGTGGAGCCAAGGACAGCCAGGGCCAGGAGGGACCTCCTGCTGGTGGACAGAGTGGAGCCAATGAAGAATCCCAGTCCCAGCTCTGGGATCACAGAGTGAAGAATTAGGAGTGTGGGGCAGTTGGGAATTGCAGCCATGGGAGAACAACACAGAGACCAAGGTGGGAGCAGGAGGAGGAGAAGGAGGGACCCCACGTTGGAACAGGGAGGGGAAAGGACTGAAAGCTGTGTCCCCCCTGCAGAGGTCACCAGTGTGGAGGCTGTGGAGCTGAGAATGGGGCAGGGCACATCTCCAGGATGGAGGATCACCCCTCCCTGAGACTGTGCTCTGTGAGGAACTCTCCAAGAGAGGAGCCCCAAAGAGGAGATACAAGGACTGCCTGGAACAACACCTCAGCCTTGGCCACAGTGACCACTATCAATGGTCCACTCTGGCCTCCAACCGGGGGATGTGGAGACACACAATTTATAACGCTGCTGCCTCCTTTGAAAATCAGTCTGGAGGAGAAAAGACACTGCAGGAAGAACCTCTCCAGTCCAACCTACGGAGACTCTGCTGTGCCTTTGGCAGCCAGACTTGCCTGTCCTACATCAGCCTTATCAGCCTTCGGTGACTGTGGGGAGAACCCTTCCCAAAGCTTCAGCCACAAAACTTGGCCATGCTGATGACAGCTCTTGGAGCCTCAGCAAGTCTTCCATCACCCCCACATCACCATGGGAGAATCAGAGCTTAAGTCAGTCCAGCAGTTCACCTGTCTGGGAAGCATCATGTCCTCCGAGGGTAAGATTGACAAAGAGATGGACAACAGGTCAGCAAAGGCACAAAGAGCTTTAGGAAAACTCCATAAAAGAGTCTGGAGCAGCAAACTGCTGAAGAAAAGCATAAAGATTGGTGTGTACAAGCCATTGGACACTCTACTTTTCTCTAGGGGGCTGAATCTTGGGTCATCTCCCACCACCACCTGTGACTCCTCCAACGCTTCCACCAGCGCTGCCTCCGGACAATCCTAAACATCCCCTGCTCTGATTATGTGACCAACGTGTCTGTCCTGGACCAGGCAGAGGTCACCAGTGTGGAGGCCGTGGAGCTGAGAATGGGGCAGGGCACATCTCCAGGGTGGAGGATCACCCCTCCCTGAGATTGTGCTCTGTGAGGAACTCTCCAAGAGAGGAGCCCCAAAGAGGAGATACAAGGACTCCCTGGAACAACACCTCAACCTTGGCCACAGTGACCACCATCAGTGGTCCACTCTGGCCTCCAGCTGGGAGATGTGGAGACACACCATCCATAACGCTGCTGCCTCCTTTGAAAATCAGCCTGGAGGAGAAAAGACACTGCAGGAAGAACCTCTCCAGTCCAACCTACAGAGACCAATGTGTCTGTCCTGGAACAGGCAGAGGTCACCAGTGTGGAGGCCACGATCAGTTCTAGGGCAGAGAAGTGCTCCCAGCCTCAGCTGGGACTTAATGTGGTTTCAGCAGATGAGTAAAACAACCACAGAAGTGCTTCCTCCCAGAACCATCTCCATTTCTCTCTTCTCTGCCACAAAAGCTGCATTATGGTTTTTATTTGTCTTTTTTGCCCCCTTCTTTTTTTTTCCCCCTCTCCCACCTCTCAAGGGTTTCTGTTGCTGCTCAGCACGTTGTAATTCTCCCTTCCTGTGGCATCGCTGGCTGCAAACCCTGCAGAGACTTTATCTCGAGGGGCATTTGGGGGAAGAAACCAGAAATATCTATGGGCTGTCACCTGAAAGGTGGCTGGTGACAAACACCACTCAAAGAGCTCAGAGGAGTAGGGAGAAGAACCTTCATACAAGGAAATGAGTGGAGAAGAATAAAACTATGGATACTGTCAGTGCCACAGAGTCCTAAAACAGTTTGGGTTGAAAGGGACCTCAAAGGTCATCCTGTTCCAACCCCTGCCATGGGCAGGGACACCTCCCACTAGCCCAGGTTGGTCCAACCTGGCCTTGGACTCTTCCAGGCATGGGACAGCCACAGCTTCTCTGGGAATTCCATCCCAGCCCCTCCCCACCCTCACAGGAGAGAATTCCTTCCAATATCCCATCTAACCCTCCCCTCCATCACAGTCTGATCAAATTTTGACCACAGTTACCCATATTACCTACTATTTTTAAAGTAAATCCATTTGCCACCAAGTGCAAATAAAACTCAGATCCTAAACACAAGTAATTCAGGTCCTGAAGCCAAGCAATGCTTTTAAAAATCCCCAGAGCTGGAAGTGTCCCCACCGCAGGAGCGCTCAGATAAGGCTGGGTGGATATCCTGTTCCTTCATTGCACTGCTGTGCTCAGCACAGGGAGCTGCAGCTGCTGAAAGGCACAACAAAATGCTGGCAGGAGCCTCCAAACCCTGAGGAGAAGAGAAGAAAATGGCATTGTGCTTTCCAAAAGGCTGACAGTCCAAGTGGAGTGGAGCAGCCTGAGAAGCTCAGACAATGCACATTAAGATATAGGGTTTCCTTACGTCAGCACCACAATATAGAGGCCCTGAGTTCTGGTCCCACTGAGTGATGTGACCTAATTAATTGTGCACCAGCACAGGAAGCTTCTTGCTGAAAAAAAGGAGACCAAAAAAAAAACAAAACACAAAAACCCCAAACACAAAACCCCCTCAAGACAAGGACAAAGAAGAAACCAAAAACCACTCGACTCAAAGAATAAAAAGCCACCCTCGCACACAATAAAATGCTTCTTGGACTAGACAGTAACCCAAAAAAAGGCAAAAATGCTACATTTATTTTAGAAGCTGGAAATGGAAGAGAGGAATTTGCAGTGGCTGTCCCACAGTCAGATAAGAAGCACATGGTAGAGTTGAGGGAAAACCTAAAACCCACTGCTCTTGGTGAAGTCCATCCTTCCTGTCCTGACACCTTTCAAATCCAATCCTGTTCCTTTACACCCATTTAGGCAAAAACTCACTCCTTAACCTGATTGCTCCTCTCCTCAAAGGAGCATCAATCCAATCATGAGGCTTTGCAGCTCTGGAGGATGGTCTGTGCTCCTCATCAAAGCTTCTGCTTATCAAAGCAGATAGCCACGAACTTTAAAGCACTAATTAAAATGTTATTTTATGTCACAGACTCCCAGAGCACTGGATGCAACACTCACCCCCCACTGCAGTGCACAGGAAGCCAAATTTACATCCTCAGACTTGGTGCTGCTTCACACCAAAGCCACAGATAAAGCCAGGAGTCATTTGAATGCAAATTACAACCAGGGAAGAACAGTTGGGTAACTCTGAATATGAAATATTGGAGAAAATCTTAAAGAGCCTCAACAATTTCAATGTTCTCACCTGACTGTGACAAAGACACGCAGAAACAAGTTCCTCTGCATTCAGTGCTCTGATTTCAGACTTTACAGAGCTGGTGGCAGAATCAGAATAAGCCCCTAAAAGGTAAGGGAGTTCCAAGTGCAACAGTGCCATCCTAAAATTAACCCCACCACAAAACAAGAAAAGACAAATTACCTCCAACCGATGCACTCAAGTAACCCCAAAGCCTGTTGTAAGTTCCTCAGCACAGCAAATATAAGACACCAAGAGGTATAAGGTTTCTCAAATCCATAAATAATTAAGGAAACAAACCCTGGCAGTTTTTATATTCCATTTCCAAAGCCTAAGGAAATTATAGAAGGGTATATGTGGTATTATCTGCCTGTGTGTTCCATCTGACCATAAAGCCACTGATAACACCACGAGCCATTTCCCCACCTCCTCAGGAGAGCATTAAACCATGCCCTGCCACAGAGACTCAACTCCAGCCACTCAGATGACCTTATTTCAAATTAGCACCTCTCCACAAGCCAAATGGAGCATTGGATTTCTCCAGCACAAAGTTATTCTGGTTATTACCAACCAACCACACTGGATGGCAAGAAATACCCTCTCCTGTCTCGTTCTGCTCTCATAATCCTCTTCATCCGAGATCAAGATTTTGGAGTTTAATCTCAAATACCCTCAAAACAAGATATAAATTTTAAAATCTGGTTTGAAAACTGAAATGCACTTCCTTGAGACGGCTGAGATCTCCCTGAGGGTGCCCCACACTCACAGGCAGTGCCAGGTTCTCCCTGACTCCCCAACACCTCCCGGCGCTGAGGGTTTAAGAGCTGCCCCGAAACTGCGTCTGTGCCCTCGCAGAGAACCCACCAGCTCCAGCCACTGAAATCATCCCTCAGCCTGCAGCAGGATTGTTCCACACCATTCTGACAGCCAGAGCCCTTTTAGAGTCTTACCTCAGGAAGCATTATTGTTCCAGAGCTGGAAATTAAGATGAAATAATGTCACAGAAATGCCTCCAGCTACAACATTTCCTCTGAATACTTCTCCCCCTCCCTTTTCCTCGTGTACTTCTCCCCACAGCTCATGGTCATGAGGTCAGGCCCTTATCTTTCTTGATTTGATGTAATTAAATATACTTTAATGACTTTAAGTCCTCTGTTAACATATTAGACAAACAGAGAAAAGAAATAAGTAGTCCCAACTTAAAGCTCAGCTTTCATTGCCTCATGTCAGTTCATGCTCTCAGAGCAGCACGGGGTAATTTCTTGGGGTCATTTCCTTGTTTTCATGCATTCAGAGTTTTGACTTGATTTCTACCGTTTCAAACAATTACCACAATCAAATCAACTGTTATGCCCCTCTAAATTATTTTCATAAGAGATAAAGATGCACTGATGCAGTGTCAAAAAAAAGCCATTGAGTTAAAGTGGAAACCACTGGGTCAAATCCTAATTCCACTGAAAGCCAAACCCAGGGAAACGCTGACACTGAGCCAAATTCCTACAGACTCCTCTTAAACAAATGGATTGTTCTGGTTTAGGTTGTGGGTTTAACAAGGCAAGAAAACAATTAAGCCATCACAGTCTCCTTGAAGCTTCAGCCCCCTGATACTGGAAGCCTCAGACACAGGTCTGCTTGAAAACCAGAACTGTTGACAGCTCTCCCAAAATTGCTGTAAAGAGTTAAATAAAAGCTCCATTCCACTCCGATCCCAAACACGTGCTTTGTAATGTCTTCAGCACCCACCAAGAGACTTTTGGGTTTGTTTTGTGGTCGTGTTGGGGTTTTTTATTCAAGAAAACAACCCAGCTCTGGGAACTGACCCCACTCAGAGGTGGGAAGGGACTACAGATGACTTTGTGTCTGCACAGAAGTCCAATCCTCAAGTAACTCCAAGCCTCTCCCAACTCCAGAGGAGTTTTCCTGCTTAGCAACCACCACCACCATCCTCCACATGCTGCCTCTTCGAGCAGGTCAACAATGCCAAGGGCACACAGCCTGTTAAAAGCCTTCAAATTAGTGAAGAATTAAGGCTGGAGGTACTTCACAAATGTTTGGGGTTTCAGGAGACAAAGCACCAGAGGTTACAAGCTGAAGACTGTGCTTCAGAACACATGATGTGCACCAAGTGAATCCTTCATCTCTTTGCTCTCTCCCTCAAATGCGGCAGGTTTTTAACCACTTGGTCAAAGCAGCAACGAGGTCAGAAAATGCTTCTTTGATGTTCAGCCAAGGAGTATGAGAAAGCCAAGGACAACTCCTGGTAAAGATGTAGCCACAAATTCCTCATTTCATGGGGATGTGGCTCATGTTAAAACGAGTTTTCACTTGCCACGCGGGCACAGAGTTTATAAATAACAGATAATCCTAATTAGCTAAGACTACGTTTGCCATGAAAAAGGGAGAATTGAAGAGGTGTGACCCAGATGGTGGGAAGAGAATCTGTCACAAAGGGAATTGTTAACTCCAGTCTCACCATCATTTCTTTTCTTGAGCAACACACACCAGCACACAGGTCTTTTTTTTGAAGCCCGTTGACAAACGGGAACACAGTTCAAGGTCCACTTTACTTTCTGTCCATCACAAAAACAAGGGGAGGGTTTTTCTCTTGCATTTTCCACTTCTACTCCGCTCAAAGCCTGAGAGTTGTACCAGGCACACATCTCAAAGGCACAACTTGGAAGTGCAACAACCCCCTTCCTCCTCTCCAGGCACAACCGCCACATCTCCACATCCCACAAGACAAGCATTTCACACAACAATCTTTCACCAAATTGAGCAAATTAATTCCTCCCTCCTGCAACCAAAGCTCAGAGTAACAGAGCCCTGTGTGCTCATCCTTGGGACATCAGCTCCATCCCTGATTGGTCCCAACTCCTCCCTGATTTAAAATCTTACCAGGACAAACAGAAAACCGTCACACACTTTTAACAAAGTGATTTCCAGGTACTGAAGCAACTCAGGGGGATTTAGGCACACAATCCTCACCTCAGAAGACATTTCTGGGTACAAGAGGTGACTGGCAGCTGGATGCAGCCTGGCTCTAATCCTCAAGGAATCACAGGACCATTTAGGTTGGAAAAGTCCTTGGAGACCATGGAATTCAGCCACCCCCCAGCACTGCCAACGCCACCACTGACCACGTCCCCAAGTGTCACATCCACGTGGCTTTTAAATCCCTGAAGGGATGGGGACTCCATCACTGCCCTGGGCAGCTGTGCCAGGGCTGGACAGCCCTTCCAGTGAAAAAAATGTTCCCAAAATCCAACTTAAACCTCCTCTGGCACAACTTTCTGGAGTATACTCCATAATTAAGGTTTAACACAACTTCCTTAGAAATAACCTCTGATAACAGACTGAAAAAACAATGATTTTACCATAATTCACACACTTAAATGCCTCAAGTGAGGCTTTTTTCCCCCACCTCTTCCCACCTGACCCATAAAACCCAGCAATCCCTCCTTGAGGGGGCTCCTCAGAAGCAACTCCCATTTTGCAGAAGCTGCTGATGCTGGAAGTGAGGGCTGGACAGAGATGCAGGAACATCTCATGGCACTGTCAGTGCCAACACAAACTTCCCCTGAGCCAGTGCCTCACAAGACACCAGTTTGGGTGGTGGGAAGGGCATCCTTCCCTCTGTCCTCCTAGAAGACAATGCTGAAGGAACATCTCACCTAGAAATGTCCTTCCCAGAGCTTTGGTGTCTCACAAGGAACCCTCAACCCCTGCAGGAAGACCTTCCCCTTCAGTGCAAGGAGGCAACACAGCCTGTCCTTCCCACCCAGTGCCATCCCCACCACCCCAACCACTCCCACCCCAGCAGGAACTACCCCAACACCAGCAGAGGGACATGCAGTGCCATCAGGTCTCACCTATCCTCAAAGGCAGCAATATTTCCTTCCTGAAACTGCTCTGCTGCCCACGGGCAGTGTCCACCCAAACCTCCAGGCCCCCCCTTTCTCGGAGAGAAAAGAAAAGGAGAAAAGGCAAAAGACCAGCTGAGAGATAATGGGCAAAGAAACTCAGAGTGGCTAAAATACTTAAATTTATTCCTAACAAGATGAGAACTAAAACTAAAAGTAAGAACACTAAAAAGTAAGGAAGAAATCAGTCTTAAGAACACCTTTCTCCTCCCTCTCCCTTTTTCCAGCAGTTTCAGGGAGCAGGGAATGGGGGTTTGCAGTTGTTGGTTCTGTCATTGCTCTTGTCCTGGGGGTCACCCCATGGGCTGCAGGGGGGTCTGTGCACCCCAATCGTCACCTCATGGGCTCCAGGGGGGTCTCCACACCCCGATACTCCTCCAGGGGTGCATGGGGGGCACAGCTTTGAGTCCTTCCTCCCCTGCTCCAGTGTGGGGTCCCTCCTTCTCCCACCTTCTCTCTGCGTTGTTATCCCATGGTTGGAATTCCCAACTCCTAATTCTTCACTCTGTTCTCCCAGAGCTGGGACTGGGATTCTTCATTGGCTCCACTCTGTCCACCAGCAGGAGGTCCCTCCTGGCCCTGGCTGTCCTTGGCTCCACAGGACAGGGGAATCTTCCAGCACCTTCTACCACAAACCACCCTGGAAGCCCCTCCTGGTACCAAAATCCAGCGCCAGAACCCCATGCCAGGCAGCAGTGCCACAGCCCACGAGCTCAGCTCTCGGGGTCCAGACGAGTCCAAGAGCCAACACTTCCCAGCAAAACGTGGCACCAGCTGGGGACACACACCCAAAGCACGGCCCAAGCTGAGCCACCTCTCCAAGTGGTGGTGCTGGAGCAAGAGCAAGGCCTAAAGGAGTTAAGTGAGTTAGGAAAGGTCCCTTGCTCTGTCAGAAAACTGCTGGATGCTTGTTTTGCCTGATACCTGATGGATAACTTGTCCTGTTCTATTTACTGCACCAAAACCTCGGATGAATGCTGGGAGTGCTGCCCCATAAACCCAGTGGTCATAAATCAGGGTAACATGGACATTTGAATCAGGTAGGAAGGCCTTGAGCCAAGGAGTTTTGCAAGTTTGACCAGCCAGGACACCCAACAAAGAAAGGTGGAGAGTTCATGGTGAGAAAGAGGAGAAAACGAGCCCTGAAGAGGCTGAAGGTGGCACAGACCACCTAAAGCTGTGCCAAGAGAAGGTCCTGGAAGGCTCTGCCCCAAACTCCACCTCCTATGAATATGTGTGGCTGTTTATCCCTGGCCAAAGGCAAATCACTAAAGGCCCCAAAACAAAAGCTTTCCCCCTTCCTCCCAACTGCAGGGAGAAAAGGGGGTGAAACTAAAAAAACCCACACTGGATGAAAAGTGGGTTCTAATACTGCTGAAGCAGCATGAATTTATACAAATACATATATATACAGAGAAGAAAAGGGAACTTAATATTACTATATGCACACACACACAATAAAGAACAAATAAAAAAGGCCTACTTCCCAGAAGGAGACAAGCAGCTCTCCTTGAAGAGACAGCAGGTCCACCACCAATACATTTCACCACCAGAAAAGGGTTGACTAAAACTTCTGTCTATCCCTTCTTCTATCTAAGCTGATGTAAAATAGGATGGAATCCTTCCCTTGGATACAGCAACGCATGGGATGTGTCTGCCAGGAAAGGCCAAAGTCAAACCACCACAATATGACAATGAGATGTCACAACCCCATGGATACGTGTGTTAAGATATTGCAATTGTGAATGTCAACTGGATAAATCACCTGTTTTTTCACTGAGACTCGGGAGCAGTTTGTGCTGAGGAACTGCCTCGCTGCCCAGCGTTGGCAACAAACACCTTTGCTGCTCAAAGGCCAAATTGTCTGTGGGCAGTGCATTTATTCTCTGCTTTTTGGCATCAGTCCTTGCTCAACATCAGGTACAATCCTGGGGGCATTTTCAGGAAAATGAGGGCGTTTTCCCCATGTCTTTATAGCAGCAATTGCCTCTTGCTGTTTCCTTGGGTTTCTGCAGATGAATTCCATATACAGAGAGCTGCCTCATTTTCTGATGGTGCCCCTTCTTTCCCAGGGGAGCATTAAGTGTGCACCCCGTGTGCTCCTGCAATGGTATTTTAAAAGTCAAAGCCTGCCTGGTTTCACCTACCAGGCAGCTTTTCCAGTTCAGATGTATCTACAGATACAACAACACCCATATAATCATGTCATTGTTTCCTCTCTAGGCACCTTCACCCTCTGCACACTGTTCTGGAATATGTGAGAAGTGATTAATTGTGCAAAAAATGTAAGAGATCATATATAATGTAACATATCTATGATAACATATATGGTAACATATTATACATGGTAACATTATATATGGTAACATATATATGGTAACATTATATATGGTAACATATTATATATGTTATCATATTATATATGGTAACATATATGGTAACATTATATATGTTATCATATTATATATGGTAACATATATGAGAACATATACATGGTAACATTATATATGGTAACATATATGTTATATTATATATGATAACATATATGAGAACATATATGATAACATATATGAGAACACATATGAGAACATATATGAGAACATATTATATATGACAACATATATCATATTATATATGATAACATATGATAACATATATGATAACATATATGATAACATATTATACATGGTAACATATATATGGTAACATATTATATTATATATCATATTATATATGATAACATATATGACACCATATTATATATGATAANTATTATATATGATAACATATATGACACCATATTATATATGATAACATATTATACATGGTAACATATATATGGTAACATATATGTTATATTATATATGATAACATATATGAGAACATATATGAGAACATATATGAGAACATATATGAGAACATATATGAGAACATATATGAGAACATATATGAGAACATATATGAGAACATATATGATAACATATTATATATGATATATAATATATATCATATATAACACAGATAACACAGGATTATTATGTTTCCACCTGTTGCCAAGACTTCCTTTAACTGAGATTTTTGCCCACCTTGTACAGTTGACTAAAACATGTGATATTTATCCTTTGCCACGTCACAGGGAGATGCTTTTTATTTACAACCAGTGCAAGTTTTTCACTTAATGCCCACTTTTCCCCAACCACGTTTTGGCACAAGAAATCACCTGACGTGCCATTTCACCACCCCCTGACCACTGAGGGCACCTGCACACTAAAATTAGCATTATTCTCAAGGCAGCACGAGGTCTGTGACGCTCCCCCACGGCCAGACCTGCTAAGTCAGGGCTTATTGGCAGCTTTCAGGCAGCTTTGAGGGCAAATCTTTGAGCCCTGAGGAGTTGCAGGCGGGTGAAAGGCGACTTCACCTTGCCCTGGGCGCAGCCAACCTTGTGTCACTGCCCAGGCTGTGCCAAGCAGGGGCTTGTCCCTGATCTCCACACCACCAGACTCCTGCCTGAGGGACAGCAGGGGACCTGTGTGGGACACCCCACTCTACTTTGCAGCAACCAATCTATTTGGTTTTGGTTTTGTTTTTTAAATTTCAAGTTCTGTGTTGGTTACCATTCGTTGACTTCACACTCAACCCTTGAAAACGAGGGAGCCAACCTTGCTTAGTCCTTGAGACCCCAACACTTGTTCTCGGTGAGAATTGTTTCCAACACCTGAATCTTTGCCAGAATTCTGCCTGAACTGGTCCTAATCTTCATTCCTTCCTTAAAAGGATTAGAAGGTTCTTTGTAAAAAGAAAAAAAAACTTCAGTGCAAAGACAAGCTCTGGAAAGTTTGAACACACTGAGCTTGTTCCTTCCAACCCAACCACTGCCTGAAGTCCACAGCTCACCTGAACTCAGCAATTTATCATGTTTGGATCCTGGAAGGGTTTGGGTGGGAAAGGACTTCAAAGCTCATCCCATTCCAGTCCAGGGACACCTCCCACTGGACCAGGTTGCTCCAGCCCCATCTCCCCACAACCTTCTCCAGGGCTGTCATTTGAACTCGGGAAGAAAATGGCAATGGCAGAAGAATCTTATAAAAACATTCCTTTTTAAGTAAAATATGCTTGGTCTTCATCCAGTTCCTCATCAAAGCAGGAATTATCAATTGCTACAAGGCTACTAAAGCCCACAAGTCTAAGACAATAATCCACTCCTTTCCAGAAAAAAAAATTAAAAAAAAAAAACCAACAAAACACCCCACTTCTTCTTTTTAAGAGCAGGTGTTTTACACATACTTATTAACCCTCGAGCCTCTGGAGAAACGTGGAAATAACATAATCAGTTTGTGGCCTCAGGAGAAAATAACCCACCCATTTCCAGAACTCCTTAGAAAGATTAAACATCACTACTTCACGAGCAAAAAAAAAAAGAAAACCCAGAAGTTGCCTGTGTGGCCATACAAAAGCAAACTGCTTTAAACCCAGAGAGAGACACCTTCAAAAGCAAATCTTTCAGAATATCCTCAATTATTGAATTATCTACCACAAAGCAGTAATTATAGAGCCATTACAATAGCTGAAAGGGGGAAGCCCAGCCTGGTTTAACACACTTGTCAGCTTCATTTAGCCGAACTCACTCCTTGGAGAAGTTTTCACCCCGTGCCAGAATTTGGGATCTCAAAACAAGCAGCTCGAAACCTCAAACTGCAACAAAAGTACAGTGAAGTCAGCACTTGTTTCATTTTTTAGGCATTTTATCCTAATGAGAAAAAGCTCAGGGGTGGTTTGGTGGGCAGATTTAAGGGATGCCTTTCCTTTACAAATCTCACTGCTGATTCACAGGCCAGTGCCAGACTAATGCACGACTCATCTCTGAGCTAGTATCAGTTACACACCCATCAGAGTTTGCCTGCAAGGGATAATAAAACTCCTTTGTCTGATCTGTCCAAAATAAAAAAAAAAATTTAAAAAAATCAATTCTTTTTAATAGGTTTTGTTTGGGAAATGCAAAATTACAGCAGAAGCAAATTGATGATTAAAAAAGAAAATAAATAAAAAATGGCTATAAAGGAACCTGGAGTAATTAGAGCCTGTTTGGAGAATTCAAAAAACCAGAATTCCTCTAAGCATTCCAATTGTTGCTCACTTCAACCAGGAGGAGTTCACACCCTCTTCCAAGAGTGGCGAGGCTGTGAGTAACCCTGGAGTAAACCCGGAGCTGATAAAGGAACCTCAGCCTTGACCTTTGAGACAGGGGGAGCAGAGAACAGCCAGAGCAAACAAAAGAGGGGACACAGCTCCTGCTGATGCCATTCCCCATCCCCTGGAGGTTCCTACATCCTCAGGAGAGGAGATTTGGATTTCCAGAGGTCAGCTGGTAAAAACTGGGACACAGCCCCAAGACCTGGCACGGATAATTTTGTGGAAGCGACTGAAGGGCACGTGGTGTAATTTTGAGTTTTACACAAATAAGCCACCACTGGCCAAACCCACCCCCCCAACAGCAGCCTGCTGTGGGGCTCTTGTAGATGAATTTTAATAGAAGGAAGGGGCTTCCAGGATGGTTTCTGGTAGAAGCTGCTGGAAGCTTCTCCTGTCCTGTGGAGCCAAGGACAGCCAGGGCCAGGAGGGACCTCCTGCTGGTGGACACAGTGGAGCCAATGAAGAATCCCAGTCCCAGCTCTGGGATCACAGAGTGAAGAATTAGGAGTGTGGGGCAGTTGGGAATTCCAGCCATGGGAGAACAACACAGAGACCAAGGTGGGAGCAGGAGGAGGAGAAGGAGGGACCCCACGCTGGAGCAGGGGGGGAAGGACTCAAAGCTGCGCCCCTCCCTCTCCCTGAAGCCCGTGGAGATCTTTTGGGGTTTGGAGACCCCCCTGCAGCCCCTGGAGGAGCAGGTGGATGCCCCAAGGAGCTGTTGCCCTGGGGGAGGCCCAGGATGGAGCGAGATCCTGCAAGAGACTTGCAGCCAGGACTCCTGCAGAAGGAGACCCACCTGGAGCAGGTTTTTCCCCCAGCACAAGTGTTGCCCGGGGGGTGGACTCCCGTTGGAGAGGTCTCTTGAGGACT
Source organism: Formicarius rufipectus (assembly GCA_013399695.1). Classification (NCBI taxonomy): domain Eukaryota; kingdom Metazoa; phylum Chordata; class Aves; order Passeriformes; family Formicariidae; genus Formicarius; species Formicarius rufipectus. The sequence goes on along the minus strand of VXAU01005703.1, from coordinate 78,549 downwards.
GTCTGCCGTGGGAGGGACCCCACGGGAGCAGGGGAAGGACTCAGAGCTGCGGCCCCCCCTGCAGCCCGTGGGCAGGACCGTGGGGGAGCAGGTTGTCCCCCTGCAGCCCACGGAGCCCATCGGGGGGCAGAGACCCGACTGCCCCCCATGGAGTGACCCCCAGGACAAGAGCAATGGCAGCAACAACACCCACCTGCAAAACTCCCATTCCCTGCTCCCTGGAGCTGCTGGAGGGAGGGAGGAGTGGGAGGAGAGGGGTGTTCTTGGGACTCATTTATTTCTTACTTTTTAGTTTTATTGCATTTAGTTTTAGTTCTTCTCTTGTTAGTAATAAATTTCGGTATTTAGCCCCTCTGACTTTGCTTTGCCATTTTCTCTCAGCTATTTTTTTGCCTTTTCTCCTTTTCCCTTTCCCACTGGGATAGGAGTGGGCCTGGAGATTTGGGGGCACACCGGGTGAAAACCACCCCACAGCCCAAGGTCAGCAGCAAAGCCTGGAGGTCATACACAGATTTTTTAAATTGAACCTGGGTAGGTGATCAGGTTACTGAGAACTGCACAACCCCAGCAAGGATTGCTCCATAAAACAACTTCTGCCTTGCTCCCCAGCTCAGAAAAGATCAGTTCTTGGTTAAGGAATAACAGGAGGATGCCAGATTTTTGAAGCCATATGAAAACAAAACAAAACAAAAAAACAACAAAACAAACAAACAACCAAACTTCTTTTTTTGAGAGTGTTTTACATGTACTTATTAACCCTCGAGCCTCTGGAGAAATGTGGAAATAACATAATCAGTTTGTGGCTGCAGGACAAAAAGAGGTCCAGCAGTTGGGATTCCCAAAACCATTCCTTCATTTTTTAATGCCCAATTTTGAAACACCTTTCTGAAGACCTGAAAACCTTCCAGGGGTAATTACACTGCCACAATTTGCTTCTGTCTCAGGTTGGGGGATTTATTCACACCTCCCCATCTCCCAGTCCTGGTTTCTCCCAGAAAGGATGGAAGTGAGAAGAAAACAAAAAAGTCTCTTTTCCCAAAATCACGAGTTGTTTTTCCCATGTGTCACTCCCTGCCAGAGCAGGGGCTGAGTCCTGACAAGCAGAGATGTGACAGCCCAGAGTTCTGCTCCCAAAATCCTCTTCCCAGCTCCTAAATTGACCTTGGCATCTCAAGGAGAGCCACGGGGAAGCTCTTTGGGGTTCTCAGACTCTCTCTGCTCTGGGAACACCTCGACTGGGTATTGACACCACAATTTAGGGCTTTTTTTTTCCCCTGCTCAGTTGAGAGCACCCTGCGCTTGCCAGAATTCCTCCAGCCCACCTCAGACACCAGAAAACTCTGGAATCAGAAGGAATGGTGCTGTAACAACACGAGGCAGAGCTGGTGATGGTGGATTTGGAAATCAAAGCACAACCTGAGAGTAAATGAACCCCAAAACTCAGAGAAACAGGAACTAACCTATTCCTTGAGCTGGTATTTTGGACTCCTCTGATGGAGCTGCAAAAGCCAAGACAATTCAGCAGCAGCTTCCCGAGGGGATGAGATGTTGGACCCTGTTCCAAACCCTCCCCACCCCCAACCCTTTTTCTGAGATTATCCTGATTTTTGAGATGTGTTGCCTCCCTGTTTGCAGGCAAACCTTCAGTGTAGCTCAGAGGCCCCTTCTATTAAACCACCCCATATAAATTTCCTCTGCTTCCTGCTCAGATTAGCAATGGCTGTTTGTGAGGATGCAAATGAAGCATTCTTGGCTGTCCCAGGCTGGATTCTCACACTGAGCTCACCACCTTTGCCTGGGACCTCAAGGCCACTGCCAACCCATCCCTCCCCTGCCAAGGGGCACGATTTGCATGATGTGTTTGCCCCGTGAACGTTTTTAAACGCCAAACAGGGAGTCTAAAACCAGCCCTCTGACTGCTTGCCACGTTTCAGAGAAACCCATGAGTAACATTTCTAATCCAGCTGTGGCTCACTGGCCTTCTGAGAATTTCAATTTCCTGCCATTTTGAGCTGCTTTAAAGGCTTGAATTTTGGCAGCTGAACAATGCATGTGGTCTCTGGAGGAAGGGGGGTACTGATAAAAACAAAAACATCCCCCCAACACACACACACAGACTGTTGGATTTCAAGTGACTTATTAAAGCCCCAGACCCACTGTAAGAAATCTCTCAGCTAAGGGCAGAAGAAAGCAAATATTACACCTGATGATCTCTTTGCTTTTCCATTTACTGCCACTTGGGTTTGAGAGCCTTAAATGAGGAGAGATCAGTCAATGAACACTTCTGCTGGCCACTGGCACACAGCTGAGCTTCACATGAAAAGTTCAACAAGGCTCTTTGCCACGGGTTTCTGTAGCTGAATTTTAGTAGAAGGAGGGGTGGCTTCCAGGATGGTTTCTGGTAGAAGCTGCTGGAAGCTTCTCCTGTCCTGTGGAGCTAATTAAAATCATAGTTACACCTCTGTGATACAGATTCAAGAATTGGAATGTTTGCACAGTTGAAAACTCCAGCATTGAGAGAACAACACAGAGAGAGAGAGAAAGGAGACCAAGGTCAGAAGAGCAGGAGGAGGAGAAGGAGGGACCCCACACTGGAGCAAGGAGGGGGAAGGACTCAAAGCTCTTCCCCTCCCTCTCTCTGAAGCCCCTGGAGATCCATCGGGGTGCACAGACCCCCCTGCAGCCCCTGCAGGAGCAGGTGGATGCCCCAAGGAGCTGTTGCCCTGGGGGAGGCCCAGGATGGAGCGAGATCCTGCAAGAGACTTGCAGCCAGGACTCCTGCAGAAGGAGACCCACCTGGAGCAGGTTTTTCCCCCAGCAGAAGTGTTGCCCGGGGGGTGGACTCCCGTTGGAGAGGTCTCTTGAGGACTGTCTGCCGTGGGAGGGACCCCACGGGAGCAGGGGAAGGACTCAGAGCTGCGGCCCCCCTGCAGCCCGTGGGCAGGACCGTGGGAGAGCAGGTTGTCCCCCTGCAGCCCACGGAGCCCATCGGGGGGCAGAGACCCGACTGCCCCCCATGGAGTGACCCCCAGGACAAGAGCAATGGCAGCAACAACACCCACCTGCAAAACTCCCATTCCCTGCTCCCTGGAGCTGCTGGAGGGAGGGAGGAGTGGGAGGAGAGGGGTGTTCTTGGCACTCATTTATTTCTTACTTTTTAGTTTTAGTTTTTATCTTGTTAGTAATAAATGTCAGTATTTAGCCCCTCTGAGTTTGTTTTGCTATTATCTCTCAGCTGTTTTTTGCCTTTTCTCCTTTTTTCCCTTTCCCTCTGGGAAGAGGTTGGGGGGGAGCCTGGAGGTTTGGGTGGACACTGGGTGAAAACCACCACACTCTTTTATGTGGTTTTTTTCCTGTTTTCCCCCCCTTTCTCTTTACCCTTAAGACCTCTTCCTTTTGTCCCCCCAAACCAGATGATTGCAGACACCCAGTGGCAGGTTTTGCCTTTTCCTGCACACATTTCTTTCATTTCCTCCCCCTTGCAGCAAGGAATAACTCAAACAGGCACGAGCTTGTGTCCATCAATTATTACATGACTTTCCAGCTTCACAGTAGTTTAATGGATTAATGCCACTTCCAACACAGGCTGGTCCTTAACCCCCAGGCACCTTTTCCAAGGATTTTTGAGGATGGCAAGAAACTTGCAGAGCTAAACCTCCCCAGCATGTTCCCATTCCCCTCCTTTACACCGTGACCCAGTGGGAGAAAACAACTGTGCAAATTGAGTTAGTTCCCAAAAGACAAACTGTGCCTGGCTCAAATCATCCTGCAAATTTCAGTTTCTCTTGTTTCATAACAACATACAAGGAAAAAAACCAAGTGAAATAGTTCGTGGACCCATTAACCAGTAACACACTGTTCAGAGAAGGGAGCAAATGCAGAAAGAACCAGGTTTTTTAAGCAGCCTCCCAGCATGGAAAAAACCAGCCTTATTTTATGGGTGATGGCAATCACCCTGCAGGAAAAAATACATTTTATTTTTCAATCTGAGAGCTTCCTAACAAGGCCCACATTTCCGAGTTGGTAGGCTCATATTTAATTCATGAAACTTGACCTTCCTACTTCAAAAAAAACAAAAAAAAAAGTCTTACCTGGCATCTCCTTTGGAAAGGTTGGTGTTTACAGGATGGAGAATAACCTTGTTTGCATCCACATCCACCACACATTTTGTATGCAGATCAAGCTCTATAAAGGAACGAGAGAGTGTCAAGTGCTGCTCCCAAAGCACTGGGATTATACACACCATTACTTCCTCCAGACCCCAAATTTATTCCTGCAGCCTGACAGCCACCCAGCAGCCAAAGAATAGCAACAGGACTGTTGCCAAATTCCACTCCTGGGGATATTCTGCCGGGATGGATCCTGTCCAGCTCTAAAGCAAGCACTCTTTTCAAAGCCAGAGCTGAGCACTTACAAGGGCAGTAGGAAATTTCTTCTTGGAGGGGGAGAAAAAAAGAACCACTTTGGGCACCACTTTGACAGCTCTTCTCAGTGCCCCTTCAATGCCTCCCAGCTCGCAGGGCAAAGCTGCCCCTGCCATCTGCAGCACATTTTCCCTGGTCACTCTTGGGGCAGTGCAGTGATGTGGTGCCAGCTGTCAGTCCAGGGGCACCTGCTCCGAGAAATTCCAGCCTTATCCCAAAGAACTGAGGTGCCAGCATGTGGAAAAGGGCCTGTCCCCCCCCATCCCAAAGAATTGAGGTGCCAGCATGTGGAAAAGGGTTTGTCCTTCCCCCCCCACCCCAAAGAATTGAGGTGCCAGCATGTGGAAAAAGGTTTCTCCTCCTCCCCCACCCCAAAGAATTGAGGTGCCAGCTTCACAGTAGTTTAATGGATTAATGCCACTTCCAACACTGGCTGCTCCTTTAACCCTCAGGCCCCTTTTCCAAGGATTTTTGAGGCTGGCAAGAAACTCGCAGAGCTAAACCTCCCCAGGCTCAGCTCCAGGACACGGACCAGGAGGGAGAAGGATATTTGGAGGGTGTGAGAATGCTCAGTCAGGGGAAGCAAAAGAAAAGGTTCAGATAACTCTGCCACCGGTGCCAGGTCCCCACCCAGTGCCAAATGGGCGTCAGACAGGATGCAAACACAGCCACCTGCCTGCAGGCACCCAAAACCCCAGCCCTGTGTCCCTGCACCCCAGTGTGGATTCCCACCAACACTCCCACCCTTGCCAGGATGCCACAGGGGGCTGCCCTGAACGACCTCCACTCAGGGTTCAGCTGAGTCACTGAGATGCACCCGTGTCTAATCATGTTAATTATAATCCTCCTTCATCTCTGCTCTTTCCTCCTCTGTGTCACCTGTCCTTGCTCTCTCACCTCGCAGCACCTTAGAAACTCAGCCTGGAAATCCCCCAGGCAAAGGCTGCAGACCTTAAGCACTACCCAGCACCTTCTTGCTTTTATTAAATAACACGATAAGAGGGTGTTCCCTCTTTTTTTTGGGGGGGGGAAAGAAAATCTCCAGCCTTTTGCTACTTGACACTCAACCAAGGAAGGCAAAGCTCGAGATTACTGGGCACAGCAGGCAGTCACAGGGACCTGAAATCCTCCCCTGCAAAACTGCTCCTCTGTTATTACACTGCAGAAGGGAGAGCCAGACAAGCTCCAGAGGCTGGTGTTTATTTTCATTTCTCTCCACACCCTGAAAGGCAATTTCCCTGCCCTTAATATGCAATCTGTGCTCGCCGAGATGAAACCACACTCTCCGTACGTCCCATATCCGACAGGGCGCTTCTATCTCGGTCTGCCTGGTTAGTGATTAACATCCTGGGTGGCACTGACCTCCTTTTGCCCAACTCCTCAGGAAGGTTTCCACCTGCCCCACGCAAGCCATAAGGTGTGCACGTGTTGTCTGCAAGCACCAAGGTCTCTGTCACGTGTTTTTGGGGATCCGTCTCTTGAGCACGAACGCCCACGGCAGCTTTTGCATCCGTGCCCACCCAGTGAAGTCACAGCCTCACCACTATCCTTTGGGAAACACCCTCAAGGAAGCACACAGGCAGGAGGGGAAGACTTCCTTCCAGTCAAATGGAAAAAGAAAGAAGATTCCAAGGCAGTTTTTCCCATGCAACACGCCTTGTCTGACTGTCACCATCACGTTGAAATCCCTCGGTGTGCTGCACACGGGGGCCAGCAAGGTTTGGGAAGATGTGGTGAGCCCAACCAGCAGCTATTGCCAAACACAGAGGTCTCAACCCTTCCAGCTGTGCCAGTTGCTCAGCAGACCCCTCTGCAAGTCCCTTCAAGTTACCTCAACAGAGCAGAAAGCCAGCCAACCTGCAAATGGATGTAATTCAGCCCCCCACGGGAAGCTCCGTGACCTCAGGAGAACGAAGGCCACGCAAAGAGAGGGAAGGGACCTTGTCCCGGCAGAGCTGAACCGCTCCAGCAGTTCGTGGTGTCCCATGAAACCAACCCTAAGAAACAGTTATATTGAGCCTCTAAGCTGGGCTGTGTGGCCAGACAGCCTTAAGGCTGCTTATCCCACTTCCCCTGGCCAAAGGTTCACATGGCAACTCTCCTTTTAGCCCAGGAAACACTTTAAATCCTGGTTTAACATCACACCTTCCACTTTCCATAAATTACAGCTCCATCAGAAACCACCATTTGACAGATTTCTGATTCCTCTCACGCTTCTGGAACACTGAGGGATGAATTTTGTAGCAGCCACTGCTGAAAGTTGTATCACCATAATTTCCCCCTCATTAAGTTTTTAATATCACTTAAGCACGTTGGCCTCATAGTCAAATGACCTGCCTCCTCTTTTGGAGACGATCACACAGGGACTCCACCCTGACTTTTACCAGTTTCAGTGTCTCCCAGGTAAGCTGTGCACCTCCTGCTCCCAAACAACAGGGAAAATTAGGGTGCACCAAGATAAGATAACCATGCACATCCAAAAAAACCCAACTGATTCATCGTGTAGTAAGGAGTCATTTTTGAAGCCTGGTATTATTATTTTTTTTCTACTACAGTGGTGGTTTGTTTTTTTTTTTTTCAGGCAGCACAAAATTTAGAAGTTAAAAGATGACAGAAGCAGCTCACTGTCAAACTCTGGAGACATCCCAAAGGCTGCACCTCAAACAAAATTACTGTTATGCCTTTGATAAAACCTTCTGGGTGCTGTGAAAACAACTCACTAAGTTAACTCTGGGCTTTTCCACTGGCCTAAGGAATTGTGGGGTGTTTCAAAGAGGGGGGAAAAGAGAATGGGCAGGAGAGAGCTGCAGAAGCAAACCCACCCAAGCTACTCACAGAAAGTCTCTTGGATGAGTTTTTATTTCTCTTGTTAAATGGGAGAGGGGGGAGGGGGAAGGAAGCCACTCTCCTTCCCCTTTCCCTTGAGTTTTCAACTCCTCCCAAGACTTTTTTCTAAGACAACAAAAACTGGGACTGGGGCAATGTGGATCTCCTGCAAATCTAAAATTCCTGTTATGCCTTTTGATAAAGCCTTCTGGGGGCTGTGAAAAATAACTCGTTCTACCCAGTTACCTTTGGGCTTTTCCACCTCTGGGAAACCTCCAGCTTTGCTTATGGGTCAGGAAGGGAAGTGTTTTGAGAGGTGAGCTGCAACTCCTGACAGCTCAGGCTGGATGATGTTGGGTGTCCAACTCATTCCAGTAAGGCAGGGATCAAAGTTGGTGGCATCAAACACCCACCAGAACTGGCCACCTTTTACAGCCACTCCCCTAAAAAGCCACCCTGCTTTGAGGGGGCTGCATTTCAGGGCCAAACAGACTGATCCTGAGAGACACCTTCTACAAGGCACTTGGAACCCACCTTAAGATGCAAGATGACACAGTAAATAAATCAGTCTGCAATGTTTTCAAACTTGGGGTCGGACCTGATGGCTTTTAGTCCCAGAGCCAGGGAAGATGGAAAGGCTGTTATAACTTCTGTGACCTGTCATTTTCCCCTCTTTATAAACCGTATTTTTTCACATTGTAGATGAGGATGGCAGCCTTCTAACACCCAAAAGGGCTCCAGGAGAGCTGAGGGGGCCTTGGGACAAGGCACGGAGGGAGAGGACACAGGGAATGGCTTCCCAGTGCCAGAGGGCAGGGATGGGGGGGGATATTGGGAAGGAATTCCGGGATGGGAGGGGGGGAGGGGGCTGGGCTGGAATTCCCAGAGAAGCTGTGGCTGCCTCTGGATCCCTGGGAGAGTCCAAGGCGAGGTTGGAGCAACCTGGGATAGTGGGAGGCGTCCCTGCCCAGGGCAGGGGGTGGAACAAGATGATCTTTAAGGTTCCTTCCAACCCAAACCATCCTGGGATTCTCTGCATGAAGAGAAAGAACTTTCCCAATTAATCAACAGCTTTAATTTCCCATTAGACCTCAATTTAACAAACTAGCTGATGAAGGCTGACAGTTTTTCAGCCCTTTCAAATACCATCCTAAAGCCCAAGGAAACAAAGATCTGAACGTGGTGTTACAACACAGGTCAAGTAAGAGCAGTGACAGAGAAATCTCCTGGTCCCACTGAGAGGTTTGGGGCAGCAGTGCCACCTCAGGACCCCTTGGAGATGGACATCCAGCCCTCTGCAGTCACGGGGAGCCACCACAACTGCTCTTGTGGAGCTCCACAAAACCCAGAGGAGCCAAGTGAAGGATGAAAAATAAAATGTGAAAGGTTTCAAGTGCAGGCACTGAGCTCGTTAAGCCAAAACTGGGCCCAAATACAAGAGCTCAAAATAATCTCCTGCGAAGACAGAACAGAGAAATTTCATATTTTGAATTGCCAGTAGATTTTCAGGAGATTAACATTCCCTTGAAGGTTAGGGCTGGAATGTTGTGGCCTGAGCCTTCAGGTTGCATTGAACAAGAAATTACAGTTGGTTCCCTTGTACCTTTTTCTTGGTCTCTATAAGCAAAGAGCAGAAACACTGAGATGTTTAAACGGGAATTTTGAAATATTTAAATGTTTATCACACGAATTAAATAAATGCCAACAAAAAAAAAAAAAAAAAACAACAAAAAACAGAGATGTTGTTTGGGGTTTTGTTTTAGGTTTGGTTGGGTTTTTATGTTTGGTTGGGTTTTTGTTTTTGTTTGAAAAAAGGGATGTGAAAGCAAGTTCAAAGACAACAAGTCCTCGAGTTTCCCTGCCAATATTTGTTTCCTAAGAGTGACTTTTCTCTTTGCCCTTTGCTCTCAGGAGCCAACACAAATAAATGAAAAACTGACTATATGAATGTCAAAATAACTTACACCTACATGACGATGCTAAGAGATTCTATGGGAAAAAAAAGGGTGCTACAGGACTTTTAGGGCATTAATTACAAGACAAAGATAAATTCTGACAAAAATACAGTAACTGAACTTGTCCCTCATGTCTCAACACGAAGCCTCCTCAGGCACCTTCCAGGTTTCTCTGCTGCCTGAACTGCACAAATCTAAGGCATGGAAACTTCAGTTTGCAGCAATTAAAGCTCATTAAACACGCAGGAGAGCATCTGGAAGGGCCCACGATGCCTGTGGAGGAGGTGGAGGCCAACCCCAACTCAAGGCAACCCAACTCAGGGCACCTCAACTCAAGGCACCTCAACTCAGGGCACCTCAACTCAGGGCACCTCAACTCAGGGCACCTCAACTCAAGGCACCTCAACTCAAGGCACCTCAACTCAAGGCAACCCAACTCAAGGCAACCCAACTCAAGGCAACCCAACTCAAGGCAACCCAACTCAAGGCAACCCAACTCAAGGCACCTCAACTCAAGGCAACCCAACTCAAGGCAACCCAACCCGGCCGCCCTCGCGCATCGACGCCGTGTCGCTTGAACGCTGAAAACCGAGTCGTGTCCTCTGCTCTGTCCCTCTCTGCAGGGACAGAGTTGCCCAAATGGCTTCACCAAAGGCACTCACAAGTGTGTCTGCACCTGAGCCTTGCCCACAGCCAAGCTCTGCTGCTGCAAACACTCACTTGGTGCCTGAGTAGATAACCCAGCCCAGACACCCTGTGGTGCAGCAGAGAAGGAAACCCAGCACCCAACTCCGGGCTTGGGAGTTGACAGGGATGAAATGTTAAACCCAAAAGCCAAGGCAGAACTGCTCAAAGGGTGTCTATCTGATCTCCCGAGGAGCCCTGAAACCAGAGCAGCCAGGTGATCTCATCCTGTGCTCCCGGTGTCATTAGCACCACAATTGTTTGCCTTTGTGACATCCACCTCGGGCTGGCTGCGAGGAGAAAGCTGGTGGCACTCTGGGACCTCTTCAAACGCAGCTGCCTCCCTGAGTAGCACGAGATGAAACATTAACTCTGCATCCTTCAACCCATCTGGCACCCTATCTGGAGGTTAATCCTGCTCACACCACACACGCAGGTTTATGGGCTATCAGCAGTCACAAGGAAATACGACTCCAGGCACTCATGGATGAGGAGGAGGATGGTGAAGAAAAGCCTTGTGGTTTGCATGTTGCCAGGAGGACACAACTGCTGCCATCTCACTCCCTCTAATACCATAATTAATCTTAGAAGCCTGCTTGCACAAACTCCAGTTTATAGAGAAATCGTTCCTGTTGTGATCTCCAAACAAACCAACCCCCACCTTCCTCACCTCAAACCCCAAAAACATTCCAAGTGGCTGGAAATGCCACCCCCCAGCCCCCAAAGAGTGGCCATAAAATTGCCACCTGAGACTGTGATCAGAAGCTTGTGCTGATACAGAAGCAAATCCCTTCTTTACAAGCACTGGGAACAGAACCTTTGGCACCAAAGCACGAGAAAATCCCTGTCTGAACACAGAAATCAGTCTGGATAAATATACTTATTAAAAGAAGAGACACCTGAATGTATATTTACAGGCAATAAAGATATTTAAACTGGAGCTACACTGCAATCCTAGAACAGTTCAATCCTGAAAGAATACTGGCAGTTCTGTTAACAAAAAAAAAAGCAGGGAAATAAAAGTACTAATCCAAGTGAGATGCAGCAACACCACAGCAGTTTGGATTGGCTTAAGGTGCCATCAACCTTATCCTTGAGTGTAAATTGCATTCTTTTAAAATATAACATCTTTCATCAGCACTGGTTAATGCTACACTGAATTGACTCAAAGACACAAGGAAACACGAGGACTTTATTGTACTTATGTGATGCCTGTATCCCCAAAATCACCTGAAAACAAAGAATTCAGCAAGAAAAATCTCAACTTAAGGAGCTTCCAGCTGTCACTTGCTTGCCTTCATGGTATGGCCTGCCCAGCATTTGCCAAGAATAATGAGTTTCTGCCAAGAAAGCCAAACACGACACTCATAAAAGGAAATCCACTGCAAGTCTGAAATGAAACAGCAAAAGAACTTCCTGATGGTTATCAAAGCCCCATCTGAATAAAGCAGCGCACTGGGAAAGGCTTTAGTGAATCACAAAGCCAAGAAAACAGAAGACTGAGAGTCTTATCTGACCAAACAGTACTGGATTCTTTAATTCATAAAAGGCTGTTAATCGAGATCCCAGCGCTGCGAAGCAGAAGGGATGGGGGGAAAAAGGAGCCCTTCTTGCCACCCAAGGGAGGCTCCAACTTCAGACGTGGTGCTGCAGCCACATGGGCACAGCGCTGGTTTCACAAAGTAGGGTTTGTAGCATTGGGGTCTCACCTGAAGCAAAATGCAAAATAAAGTGGCCTAAATGTAAAAAAACCACAAAACCAACAAAAACAAAACAAAACAAACAAACAAAACAAAAAAGACCAAACAAACAAAACAAAACCAAAACATTAACAAAAACCCAAAACATTAAAAAACAAACAAAAAAAGAAAAACAAAACAAAAAAAACCCAAAAAAAACCCAAAAAAAACCCAAAAAAAACCCAAAAAAAACCCAAAAAAAACCCAAAAAAAACCCAAAAAAAACCCAAAAAAAACCCAAAAAAAACCCAAAAAAAACCCAAAAAAAACCCAAAAAAAACCCAAAAAAAACCCAAAAAAAACCCAAAAAAAACCCAAAAAAAACCCAAAAAAAACCCAAAAAAAACCCAAAAAAAACCCAAAAAAAACCCAAAAAAAACCCAAAACCAAACAAACCCCCACAAAAACACACACACACAGAAAAATAAAAAAGCCCCCAAGAAATCCAAGCACAATTACAAATCCTTCCCCTCTCCAAAAAGGAGCACTAGAAACTCAATTTCCAGATACCACCGAGCAGGAGAACGATGCAGGAGCCTCAACGTAAACACCTGGAAATGTGAGAACTATAAATAACCACGTGCTTGAGAGAGAAATGCCTTCCACAGGGAACCCATCACCCTTTTACGAGCTGTAAAAACCAGTTAACTTTCATTAACCTAATAAACCCCGGCCTTGAGAAATTCATAATTCAAACCCCAAAGAACAACCACCACCACCAGTAAACACTGGGAGCGTTTCAAAGCTGAGGCTTCCACAGCCTGACAGGTTTGCACTGGGAAAAAAAAAACCCTTCGGTGCAGAGGAGGAGGAGAGAACATACTCCCCCGGGATCCTGAAGCAAAAACAAATACTTGCTTCAAGGTCCAGAAGCGCCAGAATTTCATACAAATACTGCTGAGAACAAAGTGTGGATGAGAGAGCTGCCAGGAAAGCTGCCTCTTAAAAAAAAAAAGCAGAGCCACGGAAGCCTCACTAGGGGATGAATCTTCAGAGAATCAGCTGCATAAATTCTTGAATTTAGCACCAATTAGGTAAGAGAAATAACAGCCTTGATATCTGTTTCTATAAATTCCAGCAGCATCAGAAATACTACATGGAGGTACCAGTTGTTTAGACGTGACCAAAACATCTGGATTGTTACAAATCATCTGCTGGGGAAAAACTCCATTTTGGGATGTTTTGTTTGAGGCAGAAAAATCACCGATATTTTCGGCTGCCCTTACATGGATTCAGGTGTCACTCAGAAATCACGAGATGCTTAAAACCTGCCAACTGCCACGAAATGTGCGTTTCAGAGCCACTCTTCCCTCCGATGAGCTACTCCCAATGTCCCTCACTCCTCCACCAGCCTCCTAACAACCAAGGTCCAGCCATCCTCTCCGGTCCATGACATTTTGAAGTCCATACAGAACAAACCAAGGGCAGAAGTTGGGCTTCAGTGATCCTTGTGGGCCTCCTTCAATTCAGGACATTCTCTGATTCTATGAAACAGCCCTGATGACAAGATAAAAGATCTCTTTGCCTGGATTCCTTCACTTCCCCTCCTTCTTGCCCACACAGAGTCCCTCCAGAACTCAGTCCTTGGCTGGGATCAGACACGTGGCCAAGTCCAGGGCCGAACAGATGTGGGATATCCTTGGGAGGGAGAGGTCCTTTAGTCATCTCTGGAGGCTCAGGACTCCACTGAGCGTGGCTCTGGACAACCTCATCCCCCATTTGACCCTCTCTGAGCAGTGAGTTGGACCAAAGACCTCCAGAGGTCCCTTCCCACCAGAATTATTGCCTAATCCCAGGGGTGAGGAGCACCAACCAGTCACAAGGTGTGCAGGGAGTGTCCTCTGACAGGAAAGGGACACGAGCAAGAGGAAAGGTTTGCCACTGAAACCCCTCAGCTGCTTCCCCAACTCCTCCAGTTCCTCCAAGCCATTGTCCACAGGGAGGGGACCCTCCTCACTTCTGAGAGCTGGTTCCTGAAGGTTAATAAAAATGCAGGTTTTGGCCAAAACACCCTCATCGTTTCCCTAACCCAGCAGATTGTAAAGGCATCAACTCCATCTCTTGTTCTGGAAGTGGGACTCGAGAGCTCTTGGGACTCCCAGCTGTCATTTTACAAAGTAAGGAAATACTGTATCCACTACTTTAACTTTTTTTTTTTTAATAAATTTCTTGAAAAGAATTGTTACTTTATTTCAGATCGTGTAGAAGATAAAGGGCTTCCCCCCTCCCTCCTTTTTTTTTGCTGCAGCTATTAAACTGACTTCACCACATTCCCTTTCCCCAAAAGGAATCATTGGCATACTCCTGTGGGAATGTGGGGGGAGAAAAGCCACCCTACACGAATCTTGGATTTTTGCCTTCTTCACCTTCCCATTCCTTGGCTTAAGCTGCCTTTTTTTTTTCCCCATACTCACTTCCTCATCATCCAGAGCAAGTCTTCGTAATTAAGACAAGTAATAAACACTTAAACAGCTGCCCAGACCACGGTCTGATTAACACAACCCTTCAGGCAAGTTTCGTCGAGGGGTGGAGGGGGGGGAGAAAACAACAAAACCCAAACCACCAAGAGCCCAACAACAACAACAAAAATACATTCCCTTGTCAATTCGCGCTTCCTCTTCCTTATTTCCCCGCTGGCTTTTTGTCCTTGTGTCGCTGTCACCTGCTTGACCCCGTCCCACTCGAGCAGCAGGGGCAGGAACAGGGGTGGAGAGCGGAGGGACGGGGCAAAACCACGCAAAAAACAGGCATTTCTCCCTCCCCAAAAAATAAAAAGCCCAAAGCAGGAAGAGGGAAGCGCTTTTCCAGCAGGAACCGGGCACAGCCCGGCTGTAAAGCAGGTGCGGAAAGAGGCGGAGGGGTTGGGGGGGGATAATAAAAGCCATAAAAGTGGAAAGATTTAGAAAAAGCGATGCCCGGGAGGGGGTGAGGGGAGCGCAGCGCGGCTCGGCTGGGGGACCCAACCCCACCTGCACGGGGGGTTTATCCACAGTAATCAATACACACACACACCCCCCCACAAACCCCCCAAACTCGGCCGGGGCACACCTGTCCCGGGGCACACCTGTCCCCGTGGACCAGCACGGGAATCCCTCGGGGGGCGCAGGGGAAGGGAAGGGGCTCTCACCTCGCCGGTTCATGGGGCGGACGCGCACCGCCACCTTCACTTTGGAGTCCCCCATGGTGCGGCTCCAGCTTTTCCCCGGCTCCCTCGTCCCTGCCCGGCTTCCGTCTGCGGAGGGACAGCCGGGTGCGGGGAGGGAGGAGCGGAGGAGGAGGCGGTGGAGGAGGAGGAGGGAGGTGCCGATCGCGACCGGGACTACAACTCCCGGCGTGCACCGCGCGCCGCGCCACGCCTCCCGCGGCCGGCCGGCCACCGCGGTGTGCCATGGGAGATGTAGTTCGCGCCCGCGTCCCCGCCTCCGCCGGGAACAGGGTCGTTGCGTTCCAGGAGCGATTGGTTTGGGAAAGAGCTCTGCGGGCATCGTGTCCCACCTGGGACCCCTCGCCGCCTGGGCAGTCAGAATGTGGCACTGAGTGCTGCATACAGTAGTTTCTTTGATGCCTCCAGGGATGGGGACTCCATCACCTCCCTAGGCAGCCCCTTCCAGTGTCTAATCTGGGGATTACGGGAGGAGGTCAGTTTGGAAGGGGCAAAAGGGATCATCTGGTCCAACTGCCCTGCTCAAACAGGGTCATCCCAAAGTACATGGCACAGGATTGTGTCCAGATGGCTCAGGAATATCCTCAGTGAGGGAGACTCCACACCCTGCCTGGTCTCTGTTCAGTGCTCGGTCATTGCACAGCAAAGAAGTTCTTCCTCGTGTTCAGGAGGAACTGCCAGGCATCACCCTTGCAGTGAAGAAACTCCTCCTGATGTCCAGCCTGACCATCCCCTGGCGTAGCCTGAGGCTGTTCCCTCTCCTCCTGTCCCTGTTCCCTGGGAGAAGATCCCAACCCTCACCTGGATCCATCAGGGACTTGCAGAGAGCCAGAAGGTCCCCCCTGAGCCTCCTTTTCTCCAGGCTGAGCCCCCCCAGCTCTCTCAGCCTCTCCTGCTGCTCCAGCCACTTCCCAGCTCCATCCCCTTCCCTGAGATATTCACGTTGAGCAGACAACATCATCACCACTGGGACTACACACCTCCCCTCAGGATTGACTCTGCACTCCATGGGGTTTCTGTCCATTAGAAACCACTTTATAGGTCACGTCATGTTAAAGATCACAGAATCCCGAGATCGTTTGGGTTGGAAGGACCTGAAGGATCATCTTGTTCCACTCCCCTGCCATGAACAGGGACACCTTCCACCAGCCCAGGTTGCTCCAAGCCCTGTCCAATCTGCCCTTGGACACTCTCAGGGATCCAGGGGCAGCCACAGCTTCTCTGGGCAACCTGTGCCAGAGTCTCACCAGCCAACAATTCCTTCCCAATACCCCCCACAGCCCTGCCCTCTGGCACTGGGAAGCAATTCCCTGTGTTCTGTCCCTCCATCCCTTGTCCCAAGTCCCTCTCCAGCTCTCCTGGAGCCTCTTTAGGCTCTGGAAGGGGCTCTCAGATTTCCCTGGATCCTTCTCCTCTCCAGGTGAATCCCCCCAGCTCTCCCAGCCTCTCTCCACAGCAGAGGGGCTCCAGCCCTGGGGCATCTCCGTGGCCTCCTGTGGACTCTCCCAGCAGTTCCACATCCCTCCTGTGCTGAGGATCCCAGAGAAGCATCACAAACCACAACCCTACATACAGATGTGGGTTTAGGTGATGTTCGGGTTGGGTTTCACAGAGCAACCCCAGATTGTTATTGAAGGGTCTGGTGTGATTCATGCACTAAAGACAGTTCACAAAAAGAGGTCAAGAGGAATTGGATATTAGAAAGAAATTCTTTCCAGAGAGAGTGACCAGGCATTGGAATGGCCTGTCCAGAGAGGGGGTGGATTCACCTCCCTGGAGGGTTTTAAACTGAGCTTGGACGTGGCACTGAGTGCCCTGATCTGGGAAAGGGGCTGGAGTCGGACCAAGGGTTGGACTTGATGATCTCAGAGGTCTTTTCCAACCCAACCCATTCTATGATTCTATGAATTGTGTGAGACAGTTTGAGCAGTATTACAATTTATCCCCGTCAGACAGATCAACCTCTCAACCACGGATTGCAGAGACCGAGAACGAAACTTGAACGCAAAGATGCAAACCCCCCCCGAACCTCATGTAAATGGTCGTGGTTGGAAACCCTCACAGCTGCTGTTGCAGTTCAAAACAAGGAGGATTCTCTCAGTGTCATTTTGANTCCTTCTCCTCTCCAGGTGAATCCCCCCAGCTCTCCCAGCCTCTCTCCACAGCAGAGGGGCTCCAGCCCTGGGGCATCTCCGTGGCCTCCTGTGGACTCTCCCAGCAGTTCCACATCCCTCCTGTGCTGAGGATCCCAGAGAAGCATCACAAACCACAACCCTACATACAGATGTGGGTTTAGGTGATGTTCGGGTTGGGTTTCACAGAGCAACCCCAGATTGTTATTGAAGGGTCTGGTGTGATTCATGCACTAAAGACAGTTCACAAAAAGAGGTCAAGAGGAATTGGATATTAGAAAGAAATTCTTTCCAGAGAGAGTGACCAGGCATTGGAATGGCCTGTCCAGAGAGGGGGTGGATTCACCTCCCTGGAGGGTTTTAAACTGAGCTTGGACGTGGCACTGAGTGCCCTGATCTGGGAAAGGGGCTGGAGTCGGACCAAGGGTTGGACTTGATGATCTCAGAGGTCTTTTCCAACCCAACCCATTCTATGATTCTATGAATTGTGTGAGACAGTTTGAGCAGTATTACAATTTATCCCCGTCAGACAGATCAACCTCTCAACCACGGATTGCAGAGACCGAGAACGAAACTTGAACGCAAAGATGCAAACCCCCCCCGAACCTCATGTAAATGGTCGTGGTTGGAAACCCTCACAGCTGCTGTTGCAGTTCAAAACAAGGAGGATTCTCTCAGTGTCATTTTGAAAGGCCAGACTCCAGCAAGGACAGGAAAAAAAAACAAATTCAGAATTGGAGCCCTTTCCATGTCGAACGAGGTTTTGTGACAAATAAATATATAACACATTTCCAAGTGGGTTTGAGATAAGATTTCAGCAGGTAGCACTTTTTGCCTAGAGGAGCTGCACTCGATATTTATCACTTCATTCCTGCCTGACCTGAAGAATATCTTGTCAAGGCAGAGAGAAAACAAATATTAAGTTGGCATTTAAGTCACACTGAGATTAATGTGCATGTTCTTAGGCGCATTCCAAGTGAGCACGAGGGTTGGGAAGGCGTCTTGAATCAAAAAAAAAATTAAAAAATTAAATAAGAGATCTGACCAAGCAGGGTGGCAAAAGCTTGAAAGAGAAAATGAGTTTTTATCTGCAGCAGGAGAAAGACTCTGCTCTCCAGCCCCAGAGCCCCGTGCTGTGGAGTGTTCCTTGCTGGGTGTGGGAACACCCCACTCGGAGGCTGCAGTTGGCCCTTGCACTTGTGAACTTGAAGATCCAATTACAGGAGGAAACCCAGCTTTGAACTTCTCGTGGTATTTTCCAGCTGGGGCCCCGACAAACCACACCAACGTTTTCTGAAACCGAGTGGAGATAAATATAAACATTTACAGCTGGGCACCACGAGCTACAAGTGCAGCAGGTTGAGTCTCTTACAGGTGGTTGAGTCACCTGGAATTGGATTGAAAGAACTGGGAGGAAACCCACTGCCAGATGTGCGTGGTGCTGGGCATAGCAGGTGTCACCCCAATCCGCTCCTTCCTCCTGCATCAGATCTCACTGGGGTTATGTAAAATGCAACAGCAAATCTTTAAGGGTAAAGGGTGGAGCATCACCTCTTTATTCATTCCAAAGAGGTGCCAGCGTGTTTTAAGAGGTCAGTAACAA
Organism: Formicarius rufipectus; assembly: GCA_013399695.1. Lineage (NCBI taxonomy): Eukaryota > Metazoa > Chordata > Aves > Passeriformes > Formicariidae > Formicarius > Formicarius rufipectus. Next base: position 60,023 of record VXAU01005703.1, on the reverse strand, counting down.
ATGCAAACGCGCAATCCTTTCACGCTTTGTTCCAGTTTTCTACTCAGAATGAAGAATTTATTTTAAAATCTGAAAAAAAGAATCACCCTTTTAGCCTTCCTTCAGTTTTAACAACCAAATTGAAACCAGATTCCCGTGTAACCTTTGCTGCTTTCTGCAAACTTCTTCAAATATGAAGAAGTTTCTGCATCCTTAGAGGCATCAAAGAGGCATCTCAGTGTCGATGTTTCCGATGGGATCTCTGGGAAGATGTGCAGGACGGATAAATTCTCCGGGCTCTCTGCAGTCCCCGGGACTTCTCCTCAGTTCAAGGTGCCACTTCCTCAGCTGAATTGCAGTGATGCAGCTTCTCCTGCTGTCATGGGTTTCTGGAGCTGAATTTTAGTAGAAGGTGAGGCTTCCAGGGTGGTTTCTGGTAGAAGCTGCTGGAAGCTTCTCCTGTCCTGTGGAGCCAAGGACAGCCAGGGCCAGGAGGGACCTCCTGCTGGTGGACACAGTGGAGCCAATGAAGAATCCCAGTCACACCTCTGTGATAGCATATTTAAAAATTAGGACTGTTGTGCAGTTGAAGAAATTCCAGCCATGGGAGAACAACACAGAGACCAAGGTGGGAGCAGGAGGAGAAGAAGGAGGGATCCCACTGGAGCAGGGTGGGGAAGGACTGAAAACCATTCCCCCCACCTCTCTCTGAAGCGTGTGGAGATCCCTCAGGGTGCAGAGACCCCCCTGCAGCCCCTGGAGGAGCAGGTGGATGCCCCAAGGAGCTGTTGCCCTGGGGGAGGCCCAGGATGGAGCGAGATCCTGCAAGAGACTTGCAGCCAGGACTCCTGCAGAAGGAGACCCACCTGGAGCAGGTTTTTCCCCCAGCAGAAGTGTTGCCCGGGGGGTGGACTCCCGTTGGAGAGGTCTCTTGAGGACTGTCTGCCGTGGGAGGGACCCCACGGGAGCAGGGGAAGGACTCAGAGCTGCGGCCCCCCTGCAGCCCGTGGGCAGGACCGTGGGGGAGCAGGTTGTCCCCCTGCAGCCCACGGAGCCCATCGGGGGGCAGAGACCCGACTGCCCCCCATGGAGTGACCCCCAGGACAAGAGCAATGGCAGCAACAACACCCACCTGCAAAACTCCCATTCCCTGCTCCCTGCAACTGCTGGAGGGAGGGAGGAGTGGGAGGAATGTTCTTAAGACTGATTTATTTCTTACTTTTTAGTTTTAGTGCTTCTAGTTTTAGTTCTTCCCTTGTTAGTAATAAATTTAAGTATTTAGCCCCTCTGAGTTTGTTTTGCCATTATCTCTCAGCTGTGTTTTGCCTTTTCTCTTTTTCCTTTCCCTCTGGGATAAGGGGGAGCCTGGAGGTTTGAGTGGACACCGGGTGAGAACCACCACACCTGTGCTGGCACGAGGTGCCTCAGTGTAATTCCCCCACTCTGAATCCCCCCACGAGCCCTTTCCCTGGCTCGCTGCTCCCCGGTCTGTGGGAAGCATCTCCCTGGAGGGGCACAGCTCGGAGGGAGGATATTGTTTCCATTCACAGCGCTTGGAACATGCTAATTACGCCGGGAGGAAAGAGGAGGGGGGTGGTGGCAGCTTTCACTTGGGAGGGACAGGCTGGGCGAGTAGTTTGGGAAACGCCAACTTAACCCCGTCTTGTAGGGAATTGTCTCCAGCTTTTTCCCTCCCTTCCTAGTTACTGTAATGAGGGGCTGACTTCCCTGATTAGCTCTGGCTATTTAAATGCTAATTTAATTAACAAAACATCCTTGGTGGGGTGGGGGGGGGGAGGCGCTGCTTGTCCCTCCCATTCATTTATCGAGTTTCTGAATGCGGCGCTGTTTTCATCAGGTTGATGCCACAGTTATTGCTGTACCCACCTGGTCGTGGCTGCGCTTAGACGGGGATGTGGAGGAGGGAAAAACAGGCCCTTCATCTCTTTCTCTCTTTTTTTTTTTCCTTTCAAAGTAACTAAGTTTGATTGATTTTGTTGAGAAATAACCAAGCCAAAATGATTTCACGTGTCCTACAGAGCTGTAACGCCCGGGGTGTGTGTGTCACCAGGCTGGTGTGGAAGAAGCTGACTTTTGTTTTCATCTCGACAAAGACATGAATGTTTTAGCTCCCACATCATCCAGATAGAAATTCATCTGAGGGCAAACTGGAAAACATGACAGTCTTTTGGATGCCTCTTCTTCCCAACCACAAAAGGCAACAAATCAAGTGCGTTTTAAATGCGTTTTTCCATTTGTTCGGCTGCACATGGGACGAGACGCATCAATTATGGATTTGCTGTGGACCTACTTTCTACCAATAAATCACTCAGGCCTTGGAAGGCTCAAAGAGAAGATCTGAGCAGCGTTTGGTGAGTTGTTTGCAACCTCCGAAGTCACCCGGAAAGCCTGGGAACCATTCAAGGCATCCAGCAGCCCTTTAGCACCTTCAGGGATCAGATCCTCGATGGGAAAGCTTTGGGAAACATGTGAAAAACAAAATTTGTTGCTGTTGTATGTTCTTCAGAGAGTTTTGTTTTGCCCAGTCCTTGGGGTAATGAGTTTTATTCTGATCAGTGAATTTGTTTTTTCTTCAGATTTATCTTGCTTTTCAGTTTGAAGATAGGAATATATAAATACATTTCTATATATAGAAATTCATGGGCACTTAGAGGCCAAAACAGAAGACAAGTTTGTTTTAAAAGTTTTTTCAACTTTAATCGAGAAAGAAAGCAACCAAAGGAAATCAGTATTAAAAATAGGTCATAAAAAATCTGGATAAAGCAGAAAATTAATTTCTCCAGATCAGTTGTGTCAAAATTCTGCTTGTTGTTTAAAATCCGTCCTTCCTTCTCCATCCTTCCTTCTCTGTCCTTCCTTCTCCTTCCTTCATCTCTGACTTTTTACAAGTCATTTCAAAGCTCAAAGTCCTGGTCATAAATTTCACAGGACATGATGCTCTTTCCTGTATTTCCCAGAGGGATTCCCAAAGGGATAAAGAGGCTCTGAGCTCTTCATAAACCCCACACGTGCCCTGTTGATGGCAGTGAAATTCTTTATAGCTGGGCTTTGGCAGAGGGATTTCAGAACCTCTGACAGCCACACATGGCCAGGGAATATCAACAATTTATGTGCTGGTAGGATGAGGTCCCCAAAGAGAATTTCCCCATCTTATTGAATGAAAATTTGCATTATTCCTATCATCTGTTCAGTTTGCTGCTGGTGCCAAAGCAACTGGTTGTACCCGTCATGCTGCATTTCCTTGGTGTGGTTCTTTCCTGGATGAAGACTCGACGCTGGATTTTAGTTGTATGGAAAGAAAACAGGTTTTTCTGTCTTTGGAGAAAATGGACAATCTCTGGAGAACCTGAAAAACACAAATTTAGCAAAAGAGTGTTTAGAAGTCGGGAAACAAGTTTGTCTTCCTGGAAAAGCAGAGAACAAAAAGCCCGACACAATGGCAATCACTGATATGCTGAAAAATGCATATTTAGAGAGTTGTGTAATGTTTGCAGCTTTTATCTCCTCAGTTTATCTCCCGATGCTTCTGACATTCAGGATCTGCCCTGACTTCAAAGGCTGGACCCAAATCGTTGCACCTTCACCTGCTTAATCATGTTCTCCCAGCTCTCTGCAAAGGACACACCTGCAAAAAGCCACATTTTTGGGCTTTTCCCACCCGTCCCCACTTTCTCTCTTCTTCACCTTCCCTCTCTTCAGGCGCTTCAAGGTGTCTCCTACTGACCCAGACACCAGCCGAGCTCCTAATCCCATCCCAGATCGAAATTTTCCAGCTGCTGTTACATTAATACCAATAAAAATAATTTAATGTGTTTTTGCAAATAGCAAAAACGCCGTTCCAGATCCCCCCCCGGGTTTAATGACTTGGTGATTTGATGTGGAAACCTGGGAAACTGCGATAAATTGGGATGAGGCTGTCACCGCTGGGAGCTGCGGGATTTATGGATGATTTTATCAGCCACCAGAAATTCCTCTCTGTCTCCAGAGGCAAGAGTGACACCCGGTGGCTTCGGAGCAAAATCAAATCAGCTCTCGTTGCAGTGTTCCCTTTTCCTCTCCTGTTTTTTTTTTTT
>VXAU01005703.1:31135-55887 GCA_013399695.1 Formicarius rufipectus | reverse complement strand
TTTTGTTTTCTTTTGTGTTTTTTTTTTTGTTTGTTTTGTGTGGGTGTTTTTTGTTTGTTTTGGTTTTTTGTTTTGGGGTTTTTTGTTTGGTTTTTGGTTTTTTTGTTTGGTTTTGTGTGTTTGGGTTTTTTTGGTTGTTTTGTTTTTACTTTTTGTTTGGTTTTGGTTTTTGTTTGGTTTTGGGTTTTTGGTTTTGTTTGTTTTTGATCTGTTTATTTTGGTCTGTTTTTTGTTTGATTTTTTGTTTGTTTGTTGTTGTTTTCCCTGCTGCTTTTAAAGGAAGAACCGGGCACAGGGATGTGATTCCACCCTCCTGCATCACCCGGTGGCATCAGTTCCCCTGGACCTGGAACTTTGGGGCAGAACTGGGAGAGCAGAGGGGGATGCTCTCAACTTTCCCGTGGCTCCCAAAACACTGGAGAACACAGATGGGGTGCTGACACCCTGAATTTGGGCAAAGGATTCCCACTGATCCTGTCACAACCCTCACGTGGCCCTTCCCAGGGTTTGTCGAGGCTCATCAGGACACGAAATGGGATTTCTTTTAACAATTTTTTATCTAAAATGCCAAGAAACTCATTAGCACAGGTTAGCTAGAGAGGGGAATACCTGGGAACTCCTCTTTGCTTCGTGCCTGTCAGGATGTGTTTATCAGACACTACAAATTATGGGGCAAAAGGGATGAAGCAGCATTTTTGACTCCTATGGGGATGCAACCCAAGTACTTTCAGCTAAATGTGCCATGAATGGTTAACTACCTCAAGGGAAGAGCTCATAAAAGAATTAAATTAGTAACCTTTGGTGAAAAGTTTCCTTTATTTGGACTTTCACTTGGACTTGCTAAAAAGGAACATGGACATGTTCCAACCCAGGTAATGACATCACTCGCTGAGCTGTGGCTTTAATAAATGTCCAGTGCTGACAGAGCCCTGCTAAGAGTTGGTGTCACCACCTGGAAACGAGCCCACTGGACAAGATTTGGCTCCTGAATCCAAGGCCCTGGGGGATTTCTGGGTGGATGAGCCTTGATATTCCATGTTCCTGAAGATACCCATCCACATCCCCACGTGCACACAGCTTAGATCTGTGCCTGAGCATTCCAGTTCGATTTACAGGGGAAAAAGAAGCCCAGCTCTGATACCTTGACCTCTCTGCTGACTCTGCTTCCACTCCTCTGCCTCACTGGTGCTGCTGGTACCTGGATTCAGGAGCTTGGGGATGCTGCTTCTGACTGGAAATGTGGAGCAGGGGAGGGTTGTTGGAGGGACAGGTGAAGGTGCTGTGGTCTCTCGCTCGTGGGTGGCTGCAAAACTAAGAAAACACAAAAATAAACTCCCTTAAAACTCAAGAACCTCTCTCCTGAAATTCCTTCTTGAGTGCAGGAGGAAGAAGCACCATTTTCGTGTCAATAAGATGTTAGAGTTTTCAAGAAGGCAGAGAACCACGTTGTTACAAAGAGCACGAAGGAGATGATGCTGCACTGCACGAGACCATGACAACCAGAGAAACAAGGAGCTGCCAAAGGGACCAAAACCCTCTTCCACCAGCCCTCAGCTCCAAGGTCCATCTCTTTGCAGAGATCTCCCTCTGGCACAGACTTGCTCTGTATAACACGTGGCCTATTTCCTGTCTGGAGGGGATGTTTTGCCTTAAGATGCCCTCAGAATAATGGAATAATTTAGGTTGGAAAAGAACTTTATAAGGTCACCAAGTCCAACCATTCCCAGCACTGCCAAAGCCACCACTGACCTGTGTCCCCACGTGCCACATTCACAGGGATTTTAAATCCTTCCAGGGATGGGGACTCCACCACCTGCCTGGGCAGCCCCTTCCAAAGCCTGACAACCCTTTCCAGGAAGAAATTTCTCCTGATGTCCAAACTGACCCTCCCCTGGCACAGCATGAGGCTGTTCCCTCTCCTCCTGTCCCTGTTCCCTGGGAGCAGATCCCAACCCTCACCTGGATCCATCAGGGACTTGCAGAGAGCCAGAAGGTCCCCCCTGAGCCTCCTTTTCTCCAGGCTGAGCCCCCCCAGCTCCCTCAGCCACTCCTGGAGCTCCAGCCCCTTCCCATCTCCATCCCCTTCCCTGGACATGCTCCACTCCCTCAGTATCTCTTCTGTTTGAGGGGCTCAGAACTTCCCCCAGCCCTGGAGGTGCCTCAAACATTCAAAGACCCTTCTCCCATTGTCCAGCATCTTCCCAGCTACAACCCTGCTCCTAATATTTGGCAAATATTGGATCAAAAAATTGCATCTGGAGAAAGTGGCTCCAGAATGAAAATGTGCCCCAGGTCCTCCTGGGGCAGGATGCCCTTTGGCTTTTTCTCCTTAGCCATCCCCTTCTCCATCTCCATTTTCCCTCCATGACTCACAGGTACTGGTGAGGAGGCAGCAAAGGGGGAGTTTTCAGAATCTTCAGCTCAGAACTGCACATCTGTGGCGGTTTTCAGCCAGTGTCCCCCCAAACCTCCAGGCCCCCCCTTTCCCAGAGGGAAAGGAAAAGGAGAAAAGGCAAAAAACAGCTGAGAGATGATGGCAAAACAAACTCAGAGTAGCTAAATACTTACATTTATTACTAACAAGAGAAGAACTAAAACTAAAAGCACTAAAACTAAAAAGTAAGAAACAAATCAGTGCCAAGAACACCCCTCTCCTCCCAATCCTCCCTCCCTCCAGCAGTTGCAGGGAGCAGGGAATGGGAGGTTTGCAGGTGGGTGTTGTTGCTGCCATTGCTCTTGTCCTGGGGGTCACTCCATGGGGGGCAGTCGGGTCTCTGCCCCCCGATGGGCTCCGTGGGCTGCAGGGGGACAACCTGCTCCCCCACGGTCCTGCCCACGGGCTGCAGGGGGGCCGCAGCTCTGAGTCCTTCCCCTGCTCCCGTGGGGTCCCTCCCACGGCAGACAGTCCTCAAGAGACCTCTCCAACGGGAGTCCACCCCCCGGGCAACACTTGTGCTGGGGGAAAAACCTGCTCCAGGTGGGTCTCCTTCTGCAGGAGTCCTGGCTGCAAGTCTCTTGCAGGATCTCGCTCCATCCTGGGCCTCCCCCAGGGCAACAGCTCCTTGGGGCATCCACCTGCTCCTGCAGGGGCTGCAGTGGGGTCTGTGCACCCCAAAAGATCTCCATGGGCTTCAGGGAAGGGAGGAGGGATCAGCTTTGAGTCCTTCCCCCCCTGCTCTAGTGTGGGGTCCCTCCTTCTCCTCCTCCTGCTCCCACCTTGGTCTCTGTGTTGTTCTCCCATGGCTGGAATTCCCAACTGCCCCACACTCCTAATTCTTCACTCTGTTATCCCAGAGCTGGGACTGGGATTCTTCATTGGCTCCACTCTGTCCACCAGCAGGAGGTCCCTCCTGGCCCTGGCTGTCCTTGGCTCCACAGGACAGGAGAAGCTTCCAGCACCTTCTACCAGAAACCATCCTGGAAGCCCCCCCTTCTACTGAAATTCAACTCCAGAAACCCATGATAACATCCCTCAGGTCAAGCAGAAATCCTTGCTCAGGAGTCTTCTCAGGACCTGTTCTCTCCGAGCTTCTCCGTTTCCTCCTCTCCCCTGTGCAATTAAAATGCTGAAAAGCCAAATAAAGGCATCAAAATGTGAAGCTTTGGGAAGAATCAACCAAGCTCACAAGTGCTGAGGCTGATCCAGATGTCTCACGACGTTCATGTTTGGGGACTCCCATGGAAATGATGTGCCCAGGGCTTTGCCAGACTCAGCCAACCTTCGCTGCCTCCAATTATCTGAGACATCTCCTGCGACGTCTCCAGCGACATCTCCTGCGGCATCAACCATTTTCTAGGATGTGCTCTGAGTGCCGAATCAGCGCTGGGCTGTGGCCAAAGAATGAATTGCCAGGGTTAAAAAAAAAAAAACAAAAACAAAAACCACAAAAAAACCAACCAAACCAAAAACCAAAGAACAAAAAAAAACCCCCAAAAAAACAACAAAAACACCCACAAAAACCCCCACAAAAACCACGAGGGAAAGCCGTGGTACCACCTGAGAGGTGAGAGGGACCTTTCCCCCGCTGCCTTTCCACGGGAGGTCTTCTCCTTCCAGCTTTGCACATCCCTTTCTTCCCTGGCTTTTGGCTGCTTTGCTGCGTGGGAAGCGGTTGGCTCGTGGGTGATGCCGTGCACGTCCCTGGGGGCAGCACGTGGGTTAAACCAGACACCCACAGGGTGGATATTCACAGCAATTAGCTAAACAAATTGCCCTGCACAACTTTAATTCAGACCTTTAATCCGCAGGAGAACCAGAAATACTGGAGTGGTGGATTCTAGACTTGCCGGTTTATGAATTTATTCCATATCAGACTTTGCCTTTGGGGATGTGTCCTAGAACCAGAAACGACCACTGAGGCCTCAGACCCCTTCTTGCCTTGACTTCTCAATTATTTCCCTTTTCATAAGCAGAGGCTTTGGTGCTTTATCTCCTGTTGGAGTCAGTTTTGGGTTTTTTTCCTTCCAGCCTTCAGATCATTCTGCCCTCATGATCCAAATTGTGTATGAATGGACAAGATTGTTTTCTTCCCACTCCATGCCTTTTTTATTTTCTTTTTCTTGTAATTACAGGAATGTTCTGACACTTGCTAAAGGCTCAGATGGGAACTGGAGAGCACCTTTCAAAACTCCTTCAGCTCCTAAAAATATGGTGTCCAGTCACAGAACGGGTTGTTGAGCCCTGGAGCAGCTGCCCAGGGAGTGGTGGAGTCACCATCCCTTGGAGTGTTCAAAACCCATATGGGTATGGAACTTAAGGACAAGGTTTCATGATGAATGTGGTGGTGGGTTGATGGTTGGACTTGATGGTCTGAAAGGTCACTTTCAACCCTAATAATTCTGTGATTCTATGACATTAGTTACCTCCCCTCTTTGCAGCTGGCAGAGTGAAGTACCTGGAAGACAAATTTCCACTTCTATAACAGTTGTCAAAGCTCCAGGGGATGAACCACCCTTTGCTGTGGTCTGTTTCCAGAAGGTGGGGACACTTGGGCTGCCCAGTCAAGACTTAGAGTTTGGTGAAAGGCCTTTGGATTCTCACTCCAAATCTCCTGGTGGCCCTTTTCCTTTTGCAGGTTGCAGATCCACAATGTTTGCCATTGCCATCTTGCCAGGTGCTTCAGGAAGCAGTGGAGCTGCTTTCCCCCACCCTGCCAGCACCTCTGTGATTATCAAATTAACCCCATTATCTCTGATTATCTGTGGCTCTGGGAACAGGCTGGTCCAGTTTCTCCAGGATGCCCAACACACTTCCTGGTGTATTTAACAGGAACTTGGCACTTCAGGAGGTCACCCTGGCCCCTCTTCACAAGGGCTTGTAGTGACAGGACACAGGGAATGGCTTCAAACTACCAGAGGGCACGGTTAGATGGGATACTGGGAAAGGGATGGGTTGGGAGAGGCTGGGATGGTGTAGTGGTTTTCACCCAGTGTCCACCCAAACCTCCAGGCTTCCCCTTCCCAGAGGGAAAGGGAAAAGGAGAAAAGGCAAAAAACAGCTGAGAAATAATGGCAAAACAAACTCAGAGGGGCTAAATACTTCAATTTATTACTAACAAAAGAAGAACTAAAACTAAAGGTAACAAAACTAAACAGTAAGAAATAAATGAGTCCCAAGAACACCCCTCTCCTCCCACTCCTCCCTCCCTCCAGCAGTTGCAGGGAGCAGGGAATGGGAGTTTTGCAGGTGGGTGTTGTTGCTGCCATTGCTCTTGTCCTGGGGGTCACTCCATGGGGGGCAGTCGGGTCTCTGCCCCCCGATGGGCTCCGTGGGCTGCAGGGGGACAACCTGCTCCCCCACGGTCCTGCCCACGGGCTGCAGGGGGGCCGCAGCTCTGAGTCCTTCCCCTGCTCCCGTGGGGTCCCTCCCACGGCAGACAGTCCTCAANGGGGAGCGGGAAATAGCTTTCAGTCCTTCCCCCCCACTCCACTTCAGCGTGGGGTTCTTCCTTCGTCTCCTCCTGCTTTTCTGACCTTGGTCTCTCTCTCTCTCTCTGTTGTTATCTCATGGCTGGAATTTTCAACTACGCAAACACTCCAATTCTTGAATATGTATCACAGAGGCATAACTATGATTCTTAATTGGCTCCACTGTGTCCACCAGCAGGAGGTCCCTCCTGGCCCTGGCTGTCCTTGGCTCCACAGGACAGGAGAAGCTTCCAGCAGCTTCTACCAGAAACCACCCTGGAAGCCCCCCCTGCTACTAAAATTCAGCTCCAGAACACCGTGACAGATGGAATTCCCAGAGAAGCTGTGGCTGCCCCATCCCTGGAAGGGCCCAAGGCCAGGTTGGATGGCGCTTGGAGTGACCTGGGACGGTGGGAGGTGTCCCTGCCCATGGCAGGGGGTGGGAAGGAGCTTTAAGGTCCCTTCCAATCCAAAGCATTCCATCATCCTGCGGTTGTGTCTCATGCGCTGATGTTCTCCGGCAGAAGGGGGAGCCCATACATTATTTTTGGTGTGTCATCATCACAAAGCAGTGACACGAACCCCTCGGAGCCACAGCCACACAAACCAGGGGAAGGCGGCTCTCAGGGTCCCAGTTCATGTCATCTCTTCCTCCCCAACAAGGAGAAATTGGGGAAGATTTGAAGTCTGAACAACTTCATCTTGTGCCATCACGTCAGTTCAAATGCTAGAAAGCAGAATTTAATTAAGAACTTGCTAAACAAACAGAAACACAGAAGGAGAGCAGAGCCTTTGGAGATGGAGTAAGTCATAGCCACATGACATTTATTTTTTGCTAATTTACTTACACACCCACTGGGAAAGCAAACAAGTCATCTGTGCATGCTGCTGTGGGTATTTGTACAGAAACTGTGTGTCAGGTGCTTCCTAAGCATGAATGTTAAACTGTTAAACAAGCTTTGGGCTTCTGTTGGGTCCTTCTGTGTGGATCAGCAGCTGAAGAAATGCACGTGGAGGCTTTTTCATCCCTGCCCAACCCCCCTTTAAATCCTGTCTCAGCACAGAAACTCCAAGGCATGTGTTTAGTCACAGATCCCTCTGCCTATAACCAACATTTTGATCCATGCTCGAGCATCCAGGGAAACCTCTGAGTCCGTTTGAGCTTCAAGGACCTTCATGGTTCATCCCCTGGGGTGGTTTTCTTGTTACTTCTCTCCAATAAAAGGTCTGATTGCTCTTTCTGATGAGTTTGATGGCAAGTAGGTTCTTTTGGCTCATAGTTTAACACCATCTGTGCTATCCTTCACAGAATCACAGGATCATTTAGGTTGGGAAAGACCTCCAAGGTCACCAAGTCCAACCTGTGACTGATGCCCACCTTGTCACCCAGCCCAGAGCACTGAGTGCCACGTGCAGTCGTTCTTCAGACACCTCCAGGGATGGGACTCCAAACCTCCCTGGGCAGCCCCTTCCAATATCTGACAATCTTTACCATGAAGGAATTCTCCCTGTAAAAGAATTCCTCCTGAAGGATGGAATTGGTGGCATTACCCACCTGCTGGCTGCCATTGGTACTTTGGAGACTGACACAGGGAAAGATTTTGGCTCTAAATTTGTGAGAAGTTGTATTAATATAAACTCGGGTTACATTTAACCCCCATCACACCTACGAGGAGGTTTTTTTCCTCCCAGCTGGTTAATTGATGTTGTGCTGGGTTTTCATACCCACCGTGGGGATTTACGGGCTTGGGTTTACTGGTCAGCACTGTGGTTTTGTCCAGCTCTCCCGGCTGTGCAACCAAACCTGCAGAGATTCAGAGGTGCAGTTGCACCATGAAATCTGCTTTTCTGTTGCTCTTGTAGCTCTTTGTGCTCACAGAATGGCTAAAGAACAGCCAATATGTGCTGAGCTAAGTTGGACTGGAAGTGCTCACACAATCTGTCTGATGAGTCTGACTCCCCATGGGTTCTGAAGGAGATGACTTTCCTCACCAGCTTTATCTTGTGTAGGTTTTCAACCTCAGACAGTGCCCAGGGCTCATCTGCCGTTGCCAAAGGCAAGGTCAAGGATCTTTTGGGAGTGATTGTGTGGTCCCTGTTAGGAAGGAGCCTGGGTTACTTTTCTTGTCTGATGTCCTCACAAGAATAGAAGGATGGAGAACCACTCAGAGACCCACCAGGACCACAGCCATGGGCAGCTCAGGGTGCCCAGAGTGGTTGCTTTGCCCCCTTCAATGGCCAGTGAAGGAGGAATTCACAGCGCTGTGGACAGAGCCAAAATCTCCAGGGGGGAATGTCCAAGAAAGAACCTCCTCTTTTCCAGAAGGGAAATGGTGCTGCTGAAACAGGTGATGAGCTAAAATAGAGTCACTAATTAAAAACAAAACAAAACAAAACAACAACAAACAAAAAAACCCCCAAACAAACAAAAACCAAAATCATAGTTCTGAGGAATTAGATTTGTTTCACAGATTCATTTAAAATGAAGAACAGAAAGTTGGAGCCAGTCCAGAGGAGGCCACGGAGATGCCCCAGGGCTGGAGCCCCTCTGCTCTGGAGACAGGCTGGGAGAGATGGGGGGGTTCACCTGGAGAGGAGAAGGATTCAGGGAGACCTGAGAGCCCCTTCCAGAGCCTAAAGGGGCTCCAGAAGAGCTGGAGAGGGACTTGGGACAAGGGATGGAGGGACAGGACACAGGGAATGGCTTCCCAGTGCCAGAAGGAAGGATGGGTGGGATATTGGGAAGGGATTCCTGGCTGGGAGGGTGGAGAGGGGCTGGGCTGGAATTCCCAGAGAAGCTGTGGCTGCCTCTGGATCCCTGGGAGTGTCCAAGGCCAGGTTGGATGGGGCTTGGAGCAGCCTGGGCTGGTGGGAGGTGTCCCTGCCCATGGCAGGTGGGGAACAAAATGATCCTTCAGGTCCCTTCCAACCCAAACCATTCCATGATTCTCTGATTCTCGGTTGTGCTGCAGAAATGCAACGAGAATGCACCTCTGGAAGGGGTGAACTCCCAGAGAGGTCAATTCTGTGCCAGAAATTGGCTTCATGATAAGAAATTTGAGAAAGGGAAATTAATATGCAAGTTAGAAGGGGTAAAGAAATCCATGTTGCAGTGGGAGTGGAGCTGCAAATCTCAGTTACAGTCTGGCAGGAGATCCCTTAGAACTAAAAGTGAGAATTTGGAGAATACAGAATATAATCAGCCCAAGAATAGAAATTTAATTCTTAANCCCCCAAACAAACAAAAACCAAAATCATAGTTCTGAGGAATTAGATTTGTTTCACAGATTCATTTAAAATGAAGAACAGAAAGTTGGAGCCAGTCCAGAGGAGGCCACGGAGATGCCCCAGGGCTGGAGCCCCTCTGCTCTGGAGACAGGCTGGGAGAGATGGGGGGGTTCACCTGGAGAGGAGAAGGATTCAGGGAGACCTGAGAGCCCCTTCCAGAGCCTAAAGGGGCTCCAGAAGAGCTGGAGAGGGACTTGGGACAAGGGATGGAGGGACAGGACACAGGGAATGGCTTCCCAGTGCCAGAAGGAAGGATGGGTGGGATATTGGGAAGGGATTCCTGGCTGGGAGGGTGGAGAGGGGCTGGGCTGGAATTCCCAGAGAAGCTGTGGCTGCCTCTGGATCCCTGGGAGTGTCCAAGGCCAGGTTGGATGGGGCTTGGAGCAGCCTGGGCTGGTGGGAGGTGTCCCTGCCCATGGCAGGTGGGGAACAAAATGATCCTTCAGGTCCCTTCCAACCCAAACCATTCCATGATTCTCTGATTCTCGGTTGTGCTGCAGAAATGCAACGAGAATGCACCTCTGGAAGGGGTGAACTCCCAGAGAGGTCAATTCTGTGCCAGAAATTGGCTTCATGATAAGAAATTTGAGAAAGGGAAATTAATATGCAAGTTAGAAGGGGTAAAGAAATCCATGTTGCAGTGGGAGTGGAGCTGCAAATCTCAGTTACAGTCTGGCAGGAGATCCCTTAGAACTAAAAGTGAGAATTTGGAGAATACAGAATATAATCAGCCCAAGAATAGAAATTTAATTCTTAATATAGAATCACAGAATCACAGGATGGTTTGGGTTGAAAGGGACCTTAAAGGTCATCTTGTTACATTATTATCTGTGGCTTGGATGGTGGGGTAGAAATGAATTTTCACTTGAAACTGCAGTGCAAGCTTTGCCAAGAAAAAAACCTCATCCCATTGAGCAGGGACGGGTTTCAGCCTACCCGGTGGAGCAATCCTGCCTTGTCCTGGTTTTTCTGCACCTGATATAAAAATATGAACCAGAAATTGTTTCAGGAAATGTTGTTTCTGCTCAAAGGAGGAAAATCTGTCAGTCTGTTGGGGATGGTGCTCAGAGAGCAGGAATTCAGAGAGACAGAAAGTGAAAAATATAAATGCAGAGCAGCCCTACGTGGAATTATAGAAACAGCAAAGGAAAGGAAAGACTTTGCCAAGAAGACAGCGCAAATGAAAATTTAGGGCAGAAAAGTTTAGCACAGAGGAGCTCCCCTGAACAGCGAGACTGCGGTCCCATAAAATGTGTTTCTGTCAGTGGTTTGATGCAAAAGAAAACAAATTTCCCCATAAAAATTAATGTAGTAGAGCAATTGAAATGCACTGGGCCATTATCCTGCAGCTCCAAATCATTGCCACCCAAACCCCACCCCTGCACAAAGGCACGAGGTGGGAGAGTGGCTGTGATGCTTCAACAGCAGCATGTGGAAGTACTGAAAATGTTGCACTGCAAACAACTGGGTCTTTGTAGGTATTTTAATGCAAATAAATATTATCACTCAAAAAAAAAAAAAAGATTTGCATTCACTAAAACAATTTGGTGGCAAAGGGGTGAAGGGCAGGAAAACAGTCTCATGGCAGCATTTAGCAGAGCAGGATATCAGATGGTTGAAAGTGGATCTGCAAAGCACTGGGTAGGCAAGTGATGGGGAAATCTGAAATATTGTAGCTTGGAAAAAAAAAATCAGGCAGAGGAGCAGAGGTTTTTATCTAAAGGCAAATGTATTTAAGCAACCTGTAGGCTTTTGGCCTGAAGTGGCATGAATTTATTTGCTTATGCTGGTAGAAAAAACATGTTAATTTGGGATTGGAAACACAGAGGCTGGGGATTCACCTAAAGAAAATTACAAAGTTTACTGGGAGGGGTCTGCAGGGTTTAGAGCCTTTGCAGCCTCAGCATAATGTATACATGGCATTAAAATGTAGATAAATAGAGAGGCAGCCCTCTCAGTTGGTCCCCACTCCAGCGAGGGTGAATCTCTACATCCCAAAATAAATACTGTCCTGGAGGAGCTTCAAAGTCCATCAGTGCCAGGATCCTGTCGCTGAGTGTGGTGGTAAATGGGAAGAGCAGGAGGAGTGTGTGTGATCCTGCTTCCCAATCTGGAGATGTGACTTCCAGGTACAGACTTCAGGGGGTTGGGAAGGTGGGAGATACCTTCTACATGGAAGGAAAGAGGAGGATTTTTCAACATTCAAGAAAAAACGGGAAAAAAATCCAGGCTGTGGAGTACTTGGACAACATTCCCGGCTAAGCATTGTCTTGGACATGGAGACAGTCATGTTTTCAGACTGTTTTCCCTACCTGTGTCCAGAGCTCTACAGGAGAAACTCTGGGAAATATAGATTTGTTTGGCCAAACTGCAACCCAGCCTAACAAAGTCATGGAGAGTGGCCCTAAGTGATTTTAGAAGATTCCCTCTCCAGAAATGCTCATTTATCTGGGTGCTGCTCTGGCTCTGGAGTTGCCATCAGTGCTTCCCAACCATGGCTCTCAGGCTGGAGCTGTCCTGGGGGTGTCCCAGGACCTGATTCCTTGGCTGACCTTGGACTGCACCCTCATGGCATGTGTGTCCCAGAGCTGGTGTGTTTGGGAGCAGCTGGGCTTGGACTGCTGTCCCATGGGATAATCAAGGAGTTCAGCTGAGCTCCCACACTGGACCAGCACTGGATGAAGGTGCTGAAGCAGAACAAACTGTTTCCACATGGATTTTTGGGGCATCAGAACGTGCTGAATTCACTGCCACATCACTGAAAAAAATTTTCCACTGAAAGGATGGTCAGGCCCTGGCACAGCTGACCAGGCAAGGGGTGGAATCACCTTCACCATCCTGGAAGTGTTCAGAGTAGAGGTGGCACCTGGGGACACTGCTTAGCGGTGACCAAGGCAGTGCTGGGTTAAAGGCTGGACTTGATGGCCTCAGAGGGCTTTTCCAACCTTCATGGGAGCAGGGTCTGAATTCTCTGGGAGAGCTCAATGTAAGGCCCCACAAACAACAGCAGCAACATCTCCTACGTTCCCTCTCCAGTGATGAGAAGTTGCTAAGCAACCTCAACCCATGCAAGCAACCAGCACCACCACCACGAAGACTCCATGGCAGGGATGTTTGGGTACCATTTTGTCCTGCAGCAACTATTCCACCTGGGAAAGGCCCATCCTGCCCCTCCCAGACCAGAGTAACCCCAGGGCTGCCACATCTTTGCAGAGTCATGTGGACAAAGAGATGGGAGGGGGACAGACCAACAGATGGATGATGGACAGATGAACAGATGGAAGATGGACAGACCTGCTCACTCCATGGAGCACCTCTGCTTTGGCTCAGAGGGAGGCATTTAGGGATGGTGTGCATTTTCATCACCATGAGGAAAATGGGGCATTTGTAGGTCCAGCTCTCTGCTGGCACCCAGGGATTGTGTGAACAGTCTGGGCTGAAAATGGCCTTCAAAGGTCATCTACTCCAACCCACCTGCAATGGGCAGGGACATCTTAAAGTAGATCAGATAGCTCAAAGCCCTTCCAACCTGGCCCTGAATGTTTACAGGGATGAGGCATCAACTACTTCCCTGGGAATCCCGTGCCAGTGCCTCAACACTCTCAGGAGAACAAGTTTCTTCATTACATCAAGCCCAAATCGACCCTTTTTAAGTTTAAAACCATCACCCCTGTCCTAAAAAAAACCCTAACAAAATGTTGTCCCTATCTTGCTTATCAGCCCACTTCGAAGAGATGGAAATTGCATAGGGCAGGTCAGTCAGGGGCAGGATGGGTGCTGGACACCAGAGAGACCTCAGCAGGGACTGAGATGT
Source organism: Formicarius rufipectus (assembly GCA_013399695.1). Classification (NCBI taxonomy): domain Eukaryota; kingdom Metazoa; phylum Chordata; class Aves; order Passeriformes; family Formicariidae; genus Formicarius; species Formicarius rufipectus. Next base: position 42,878 of record VXAU01005703.1, on the reverse strand, counting down.
CAGATGGGTCCATCATCCATCCATGGAGCTTGTGCACCTCCTGCCATCCTTCTCCAAACCTCCTGTCAACATCCTCATGGAATTTTTGGTTGCTCCTTCCCAAGGGCTGCAGGGATTTTCCCAGTGTTGCTCTTGAGGCAGCCCCGATCCCCCCTCTGGCGGCTGCTGCTCTGGAATGCCGAGTGTTCTGGCAAAGCTCTGCTCAGGAATGGTCAGCAGAGCTTTAGCATCCTGTGGCTCCCCTTTCCGCTCTGTATCAACAAGACTAGTTTCCCATAACAACTCAAAGTCTGGCTACAGGGATGTAGCCATGGATATTTCTGGCAGCTTTCTTCAAAACAAGCACATCGTCACTGAGCTTCTCTGCTTGGAAAAAAACAAAATTAGGCCACTTTTTCCCTCCTTCCAGCCCTATCACCTTCCACCAGAACATTTACCAAGTGGATGGACTGGCGGTGCCAGTACGACATGGAACCACACACAGCGTTTGGGTGTGGCTGCCTTTGTGCACCACCTCCTGCCATCCTTCTCCAAGCCTCCTGTCAACCTCCTCATGGAATTTTTGGTTGCTCCTTCCCAAGGGCTGCAGGGATTTTCCCAGTGTTGCTCTTGAGGCAGCCCCGATCCCCCCTCTGGCGGCTGCTGCTCTGGAATGCCGAGCGTTCTGGCAAAGCTCTGCTTTAGGAATTGTCAGCAGAGCCAAAAGCAGATCCTCAGCCAGAGGCTGGTGGTTCTCTCAGCCCCGCAGAGCAACACCCCCTCCACTCCTCGGGCTGTGTTGTGTGGGGTTTGGCCACGTCAATGAGATTCCTGCAGCTCCTTGATTGAGATGAGCTCTTTGCCATGCGGGATTTGTCCTGCTGACCCGCAGGGAGGGTGTGAATTGGAAAGAGCCGTGTCAGCCTTCCTGACCGGGACTCGTCTGGTCCAGGGCTCTTCTCCTTCTCGTGGGCTTCGCCCTGCTCACAGTTTGGGTTTATCCAGAGCAGACATGCCAAGGGAAAAGCTGGCTTTGCCTGAAATCTCATTACGGGTCCTCTGTATTTCATCATCCTGCAGACGCGCCGCTGGCTGCAGCATCGCTCCTTTGCAGCAGGAGGGACTGCAGGGAGAGCCTCCTCGCCTGGGGCGGGGGGGAAGGAGAAAGTACCGCAGGACTCCCGCGGCGAGTTGTCTCCTTCTCCACCACCGTGGAGCTCAGCCAAGGGACTGGAGAGCCATTCTTGGGGTTAAAACACCAGACCTGGTACTAATAGTGTGCACGGGAGGGGTTTTCTGTTGAGTTTTTCTGGCTGGCTGGGAGGGGTGATGCAAGTGTTGAAAGACACGGGTCCTGCAAAGGTGTAGAGGAGCATCTCCTCCTGTTTGGGTGCCCCCCAGAACAGCACATCTGACATTCCTTGGCATGAATTCATCAGCCCGGGTCCCCTAGAGGTGGGTGCAGTATTGCTCACCTCGCAGAGTCATCGATCCGGACCTGTCAAAGCAGGAAAGGCTTTGGAAAACCCAGGATGGCTGTTTAAATGTAAACATCATTAAACCTTGTGTTGATGGTTTTAATAAAACCCATCCAGCCTGAGTGGAGCAATCAGTCTTGGTGCCTATCCCCAAAACTCCTCTCCCAACCAGCAGCACATGTGGCCGTGCTGATAAATGCCAGGAATGATTTGTGACTGCTGAAAACTTTAGTTGTCACTGTCTTTTATGATTACGGATCTTCCCTGGGTTATTTTCGTTCCAGTCTCAGTCTCAGGGACGCTCCTTTTGCTAAATAAAGGGCAACCATTTGTAATTACTGACCAAAGTTTTCATCACTCCTCGAGCTGTTTTGCATTTCACTCAGCTTGACTGTTAAAATCAAGTTGAAAATTTCCCAGTTGTTGCTTGCTGCCTCTCAGGCACAAAGCTGTGCTCAGGTGTCTGTTGCTGCAGGGAGCACATAGATCTGAAAAAAAAATATCATTTCTCTCCCTTCCTAACAGGAATTGCGTCAAAATTGTCTCCTGAGAACAGTCCCATGTCCATGCTGAGCCGGTCCCTGCGTGGGGGCTGCTTTTTATTGCCACTTTGGAAAGGAGTTTGTTTGGATTTCCCTTCTGCTGCTGCTTGTGGAGCCCCTGTTTCATCTCCCAGCCTCTCCCTGCGTGATGCTGAGGGGAAACTTCAACAGGGGAAACCAGAGCAGAAGAGATTATTCCATGAATCCAGGAGCTGGGGCTCTGGGGTTGTACACACAGCACAAGCCTGTCCTTGCAGGGCCTCTGGAGACACCTCAGAAGATCAACATGAGCACACCCAGCCCAGAAACCTCCCCGTGTCCTGGGCTCATCCCACAGTGTGGACAGCAGGAGAGGGGAGGATTCTGCTCCCTCAGGTGACACCCCACCTGCAGAGCTGCCCCAGCCCTGGGAACAGCAGCACAAGGATGTGGAGCTGCTAGAGAGAGTCCAGAGGAAGCCATGGAGATGCTGCAGGGCTGGAGCCCCTCTGCTCTGGAGACAGGCTGGGAGAGCTGGGGGGGGTCACCTGGAGAGGGAAAGGGTCCAGGGAGACCTGAGAGCCCCTTCCAGAGCCTAAAGGGGTTCCAGAAGAGCTGGAGAGGGACCTGAGACAAGGGATGGAGGGACAGGACACAGGGAATGGCTTCCCAGAGCCAGAGGGCAGGGATGGGTAGGATACTGGGAAGGAATTGTTGTCCAGGAGGGGAAGTCCAGAGAGGCTGTGGCTGCCCCTGGATCCCTGGGAGTGTCCAAGGCCAGGTTGGATTCCCTTGGAGCAACCTGGGCTAGTGGGAGGTGTCCCTGCCCATGGCAAGGGGTTGAAATTAGATGGTCTTTAAGGTCCCTTCCAGGCAAACCATTCTGAGGTTCTAGGATATGTGTGATGGAGCACATTATAGCAGGTGTTACAATGTCTGCTCCAGGCTGGAGTGAGCTGAGCCTCAGGGTGTTTGGGGTGTGAAAACATCCAGATTAACTATGGAAACCTCTGTCTTAACACTGAAACAAGTTCACAGCAGCACATTTGCCACCAAGGAGCCCCTCTGCCTTCCCTCCTGCTCCCCATCCCCAGCGATGTGGGCACCACCCAACCCTGGCTGCACTGACAGGGCAGTTATTCCTCTGCACCAGAGCCAGGTTTTTATAGGCAGCAGATCTGGCACTAATTAGGCCACTCTCAACTTGCATTGGGAGTGCTGAGCACTGCTAGGGGGGGAGCAGGAGATCCTCATCCAAAGGAAACCAAACCCCCTTCTGGATGTGTCACTGCTCAGATGGAGCAGAACACGCCAGACTGATGTGCCTGGTGACAATCCCGACCCATCTGTCCCTCCTGAAGGTCATGAGGGACACACAATGGGTAGGGAACAGCTCCTTTTATGCCATGTGAGATATTTATATAGCTAAAGGCTGCTGGTCACTGGGAAGCTGCCCAAGGCTTTAATGGCTTAATTGCTGTTTCCTGTACGTTCCCCTCTCTGTTGTTCATCACAGATGACAATTGTGGTTTCATGTCTGTGGGGCTGGGCTGGGTCTCCCTGGGAATCTCATCTCCTCATGCAATTACTGCTCCTGGATGTCTTTGCCGGTCTGGGTATGTCCTTGAAGTCTCCCCCCCTCCATCAAGATCATCCATAAAGGCCTTATTTCCTAGTGGGAACTCCTACAAGATGATTTTGGTCCCTTTTTTACCATGAGGTATGAGCAAGGCAGATTTGGACATCCTCAAAATAACTCATCAAACCTTTGTGCACAACAGTGTGAGGTCAGGATGGACAGGGTACACAACAGAAAACGGGGTGGGGCTGCAAAACAAGCACATTTTGGGTCCTCCAGTACTCTCTGGTGGTACCACAAAGCTGCATTAGTGTAAAACAAGGCCCAATTAGATCTTTTAAGCCTTGTGTGTGCTGGCAGATAAATACACCATTTGCTCCACCCTGATATTGATCCTGAAATAAAACCACGCCACCCTCCGCTCCCACTTCCATTATCTCCAACCCTAAACGCCCAGAAATCACAGCAAGAAACCCTCAGATCACAAAATTGGTTCCAATTTCTTGACTGTATTTTTAGCCCTCTTTCTAATGTGCTTTGAATTTGCCTTCTGGTTTTTCAGCTGGCTCAAGTAAACTCAGCTCACCCCTCAAACCTTTTGAAAACTGGGGTTTCTCGAAAATGGGTTTTGCCTCATGGGCCTGGGGCTTTTAAAAAGATAATATGTATGTCTGTAGATGTGTTCCTACAGGTATTTATACCTTCATAAAATGAGTTGCATGAAAAATTACAAGACCTGATGACATAAGGACATCTTTGAAAGGGTGACAAACCACCTATGCCCAATGCACCAGGATTTGCCTGCCCGGGTTTGAGATGAGAAGGCAAATGTTGGCTGGGCTCAATCAAACCCTGCCAGCCCTGATCCCTCATGTCACCAGGCTTTGGGTTTCACACATGCACCTCCTTTCCATGCCTTGAAGCACTGAGATACCTCCCTGAATTTGGACTGGGCTACAGCCAAGGACTGGATGTTTGCTCTAAATCACCAAGGTCTTCTCTGCCGTGCTTTAAAAGCTCATCCCAGGCTGAAGCCGTGCCAGGATGAGTTTTATCAGTGATAGGAGAGAGAACCTGAAAAAAATTGTTATAAATCTTTCAGGACATCAAAAAAAAAGAAAGAAAAAAAAAAAAAAAGGGAAGCCTGTTCTCCCATGGGCATTTTAACAAAGCGAGTTGCCCCGGGATTGAGCTGGTGCCCACTGTGTGCCCCCGCACACTCCTCTGGTTAATTCATCTCTTGGCACCTTCTCCTCTTTCCAAAGCTGCCATTGGCACTGGCACTCGGTAAATCTGCTGCAAAAAGCTGCTGGGGAAGTGTGTGAGAGTGTTTGTGGGGATGGTGGGCACTGCCAGCCCCGTGGGGAGCTGCTCAACAGGCTGATCTTCGGGGAAAGGTCACAGCATCAGGACCACTGCCAGGTAAGCCCAGCCCAAGGAGCTGCTCTGCTGCCTGTCATGGCATCACAGGAAGGCTCTGAGCCTTCATATTTAATGCATGAGGAGCCCCAGGATGATCTTTTTATAGGTGGTTGCTCTCAGGCTTCATTTTATTTCAGTTGTTGGGCAAGAAGGGCTTTGAAATTAAGGATTGGATGCCCAGGTTGGTAGGAGAGACCTGTAGGGTCAAAATCCTGGCTCCTGGATCACGGAATCACAGAATGGTTTGGGTTGGAAGGGATCATTAAAGGCCATCTAGTCCAACTCCCTGGAATGAACAGGGACATCTTCAACAAGAGGATGGCTGCCGCTCTGGAATGCACTGCTCAGCCAGGCAGGGAATGGTGCTGCAGTGGTGGGTTCAAGCTGCTTTTTTAGCTCCAACTTCCCCTCCCATGAAACTAAGGAAAATGATTTTTGCTTAAATTCTGGTTTTATGCCATTAGGTTTCATGCTAGAAGGATGAGAGTCTGGAGAGCTGGACTATACACTCTGTTTTGCTGATTTGGGTCTTGTTAAGAGAAATCCTTGAATCCAACAGAGTGCACCTGAATTTTAACCCCTGGGCCATGGGTGGCTGCTGGGTTGGAACAGGCTGCAAACCAGCTCTCACTATATGAATACATCCAACATCATACAAATGAGGCAAATTAGGAAGAGATAGGAATTAGGACTTAATTTTGAGGGCACTTCAGATGTAAACTGTCTTTTCTGTTGGCTACTAGTGACGTCAGTGGTACACAAAGAGCCTTTGGGATTTTAATTCTGATTTACAGGTTAACTGGACCTGTGGGCTAATGTTAAGTTGAAATAAGACCTTTGGATGTCACTTGGTCCAGCCCAAGCTGATCTTCAGCTAATTTTTTAAGGCAACTTAGTGGTTTTTTTCCAAGAATGATGGGAAATGCTGGGTTCTAACCCATGCCCTTGTTCAGAGGCAGGATCAAATATTTTCTTCAGTCACTCCTAACACACATTTTTTTTTTTTACTTGGCATTAAACCCTCCAGGAGCAGGGACTCCATGCAGGCCGCAGGGGATCCATCCCTATGCTGAACTAAGTTCACCAGGAGAACCTTTCCTAGCAGCAGAATAAGAAAACCCCACAGTACCAACTGAATTAAACAGCATTAATTGTAGTGACCGTATCAGTGGCTGACCCTGGTTTTGTCTGGGCTCTTGGGATCATTAACTCTGGGTTAATGAGGGCACCATTAAGAGTATGCTGCACTGGGGAGTGATAAGGACAGAGGATGGAGAGGTAAATTCAGGTGTTGGGTTAATCCCTGCTATATGGCCCATTCCCACTGAATATCACATCCCGTCACATCACCCCTGTCAAGCAACCCCCGGGGCATTTGCCTTCTCTCCAGGAAAATCTGACCAGATAAATTCCTGGCTACCCAGCAGAGCTCAAAGCGGTGGGCAAAGGAGAAGAAAAAGCAATACACCAGTCCACACTCCGGTGCTATCTATAAATATTTCACCAGGAAAAGGTATGCAACTGGTATTTTGAACAAATCCCCAGCCACAGGTTTAATAAAGTGCCTTTAGCACGCCACTCTGCCGTGTTTAAATCTAATTCCAGTTGTCAGTCAAATCGCTGTGTGTTATTAACCTATGGGCATAATTGCCTATTCCAAGTCTGCAGCTCTAAGAGGCTTTATGTACGATTGTAATAAATGAAATAACTTTTATGATTCCGACTCATCGCTGAACACACTGACATTGAAGATTACACATGCACAGGCAGCACTTTTGTCTTTCCCTGCGCGAGAGATTCATCGGAGCGGCTGCGGCTGCAGAGGAAGACCCGGGTTTCGCAGGGAAACGACTGAGCTCGGCATTAGCTCATCTCCACAGCTGCTGCCACACGGAAACACTCGCTCTGAAAGGCAAAAATCTCCATAAAAATCAGGGCATATTCATAAAATTGCCACCATTGGGTATCAATGGCGGAGAATTCCCCAGGCGTTGCCGTGGTCGGAGCGGTTTCCATCAGACTTAGGCACCTGTGGATGTTGGGTCTCTGTCTCCAACCTCCTCTCTGTCCCCCACCATGTCATATTTTGTGCCTCTGGGAGGAACTGATACTGCAGGGGTGATTGGTTTGTTGGTTTATCTTTCTTTTCTCACCACTGGGGCAAAGTGGATGTGAAATTCAAAGCGTTTTACAGCCTTTTTGTGCTGCCAAAAACCACAGGAGAAGTGAAGGGTCACTGACCACCAAAGGATGCTGGTGCTGTGAGCAACAGAGCCCTAAAAGTATCATCTCAGCCTTTCAGGGATGACTTTACCAGAGGAGGCTTCATGAGCAGAAATTTATTGCTCAGTCTAGAGAGAAGGCTCCAGGGAGACCTTTGAACTCCTCCCAGTGCCTGAAGGGGCTCCAGGAGAGCTGGAGAGGGACTTGGGGCAAGGGCTTGGAGTGACAGGACAAGGCAGAATGGCCTTCCACTGCCAGAGGGCAGGAATAGATGGGATATTGGGAAAAAATTCTTCCTTAGGAGAGTGGTGAGGGGCTGGCACAGGTTTCCCAGAGAAGCTGTCGCTGCCCCATCCCTGGAAGTGTTCAGGTTAGACAGGGATTGGGGGTCTAGTGGGAGGTGTCCTTGCCTGTGGCAAGGAGTTGGAATGAGATGATCTTTAATGGTCCCTTCCAACCCAGTCATTCTGGGATTCTGTAATTTTATAATCCTGGCCTGCTGAACTGCCTTCTGGCTGGGCAGAAGGATGGGCATGTCCAGAGGCAGGCTTGTCTCAGAAATGAGGGGTGGCTCTCCATCAGCAATGGGCATCACACAACGTGATTCTCAGGTATGAGAGGACCTTTGGGCAGCTGAGATTTAGTTGGGTGAATCCCATCTCTGCAACTCCTCTACCTCCCTAACCTAAAGGCTGCTGAGGAGATACTGGAATACTTAAAAACACTTGCTGAGGACTGGACTCGGCTTCAAACACTGCAGGGGATAGGAGGAGTGTCCTCCACTGAGCCTCCAACCTGTTCCCAGCTCCTTAAATGCCCTTGGGAGAGAGACAGCAAGAGGGGGTAAATCCTCTAGCCAAGCTGTTCAGGGCTTGCCTTGCTTTTGGGGAGAGGTTGTGCTGCTGGCCACCTCCAGTGACCAACCACTGGGGCATTTTGTCCTCTTGTTACCCTGTATTTTGGCTTAAACAATCCCAAAAGACCCTGAGAGAGATCTTCTTTCTGCAGCCTTCTCTCTGTGCAGGACAAGAAAGGTCTGGGTTGCTGCTGAGGTGGCTTTTAGTGCTGGGAGAGGTTCAAGTCCTAAACTGAGGATGCTTGCACTCCTGGCATTGGTAATGATTAAAGAACTGTCATTTCACTGGGCATTATGCCACCATGAAGCCTTTGGATTAGGGTCCAGGTAGTTTCTGAATGCTTCAGGCTTCTTAAGATCCTCTTATTAAACCCCAGTCCAATCCCTGGAATGGCACACCCCATCCCTGGCAGTGTCCAAGGCCAGGTTGGACAGGGCTTGGAGCAATCTGGGATAGTGGGAGGTGTCCCTGCCCATGGCAGGGGCTTAGAACTGGATGAGCTTTAAGGTCTTTTCTAACCCAAAATATTCTGGGACTGTTTGAGCCTATGAATCCACCCAGTCCTGTTGAGTGGGTCGGGATCTGCCCCTCCAACTGCAGTGCAGTGGGAGTCATGGGAGTCCTTGTTCTTCATCCTCTGGAACACAGAACCTCTTGCTTCAGAGCAACCCCATTCCCACCTCGAGACTCATCCCTGGCTCCCTTTTCCCAATTCGTGGTGGTTTTGGCTCTGAACAAATCACACAGGGAGCTCTACAGGTCCTGGGATCCCACAGCAGCCCCACCACCCCTACCCTCAGAGAGACTGGGGACCTGCCCTCACACACAGCTGTGCAAGTGCCATGGAAACGGTGCATCCTCCACCACCACCAGCCACGAAGGGAATGCTGGACACGCCTTCCAGCTTCCAGTTGCCTCTGTCTCAGCATCTCCTCCAGGCAAAGCTCCCAGGCTTTGCTCCTCAGGTTTCTCCTGCTGATGGGTTGGAGCTCATTCCTGATGGGAATTAATCTATTGGCTGGTCAATTCTGGGCATTTTGATGGGAAAAAATACATTTGGAGGGGCTGCTTTGAGATGTCATGAGAGGGGAAACAGGGTGGCTCCTCAGGGCATCCCCTCTCCTCAGGGCGCCTTCAGCTTCCCTGTTTGACCCCTTAATTTCCAGCAGTGATGTCACTGAAATCCCTGTTTGTGGTCTCACTCCCGGGCTAAATTTAGAGCGTTTGAGATGATTTGTGGCTCTGTTGCTGGGGGGAGGCGTGGCAGGGGGGATGTTGGGGAATGACATGGGAGTCCTGTGTCACTGAGGCTTCTTTGGGCTTTGAAGATGGTGGAGTGGTGCGCGGAGATGACGGTGCTGTCCAGGAAGAGCAGAGAGGAAAAAGAAGATGGGACTCTCTGCCCTTTTTATAGTCTAAACAATTTAATCGAGCTCGTTGCTTAGCTGAGACATTAAGAAAGGATTTTCCCCTCGAAACCTGATTAGATTTCCCAACGAAACGCCCACTTTGACTGCGGCTGCTAGGAGATGTGTTGGTTTGTGGTTCAAGGAGGCACACGGCATGAAAATAAATGGAATAAATGGAAAAAAGGAGCTGGATGTTGTGGGGACGTGGAGGGCAAGGCCTTTCTGCATGGAGACCATCATCCTTCATGGGGCTGCATGAAGAACAGAGCCGACCGGGGCTGGCACTTGGCACAGAGCTGGGCCACGAGGGGAAAAGAGGAATTCCCCACATCTCCCATTCCACCTCCCCACTGGAGCCGGAGCATCTCGAGCCCGAGCAGCGCTGCCGCGGCAAGCGGATCGGTCAGGAGTGGGCGTGGGCAGGGGAAATGGAAATGGCATAAAACCGCAGCCGAAGGGACCTGCTCGTCCCACTCCTCTGCTCCATCCACCCCTTCCCTGTCTTCATGCCAGGGGTACCTCAGGGTGCCCATCCCGGCCCCTTCCAGAGCATGACCTTGAGGCGAGACATCTGAAGGTTATTTGGGGGCATCGCTGTGTTAATCAAACCTTTGCCCAAGCTGCTTAATTCCCCCCTATAATCCAAGTGGGGCCGGAGCCTGGCGGGTTTCGAGCCGCGCTATGTTTACATCGGACTGCGGGTGGAGGGAGGAAGGAGGGAACGGGGAGGGAGGGGGGAGCTGACGTGCTTGGAATAAAATTGTGCCACCACCTCCTCCATCCCTCAGCGAAAAAAATCAAACGCATCTGTCCACCCCCCCAGCCCCCCCAATTCCACCTCCATTTCCCTTCCCAAAGTGTCCACCCAGAAGAGGAGGGGCCACACTGCAGCTCATCTCGAGGGGGCAAAGGTCTCTGAGAAACCCCCGACCTGATTTATTCAGGGCATAGCAATATTTCTTGGGATTAGTATTAATAAGAGCCTCCTGCCCCCTCCTGTCCATCCCCTTGGGCTGAGCCCAAGGGTGCCAGCCGGGCCCCGGCAGGTCACCAGGCCTGGTGCCTTGGGATGCATGGCGATGGCGTGTCCTCATCCCAGCCCTTGCACAAGACATGGACAGGTTGTTTATTTATTTGGGGTTATTTAGGTCTTGTTTTTCTCTCCCATGCTGCAGCTTTAGAGGAAAAAGATCCATTCTGCTGGAGAGGGCCGGGTGCTGCCGGAGGATGCTCAGTGCGTGCTGCAGCTGGGCAGGGATCTGCCTGCGAGGGCACAGGTGATCCCAAAGAGAAGGCATCCCAAATCTCTTTTCCTTTCCCCCGTTTTATTCATTAAACAGGAGCCCTCTGGCAGTTCAGACTGTCCTGGAAATCCAGGACGTAGAAGTGCCTGCCCGGGGTCGAGCTGGCATCAGTGGGCTGCCAAATCGAAAGGCTGAGGTTTTTTTTATTTTTGGGGGTGGATTTTAATATTCATCCCCCACCTGGTGCTGAGTGCGGGTCCTTCAGGGGGGTCCTGCCTCAGCTGCCGTAAAGAGACAGGCGAGAAACCTCCGCGAACAAAGGAGAGGATGCGGGAACCCGCGAGGAAAGAGCTTTATTGGCACGGCACGGCACGACCCGACGGGCTCCTTGCGGTATCCGCACCAGCCGGGACGCCAGCCCAGGGAGGGCTGTCCCGAAATACCTGCAGCGCCCCGCGAGGGGGGAGCAAAGAGGCGTCCCAGGGACCCCGAGCTCCTGTCAGCCTTCCCACGGGCACCAGTCCATAGGTGGTGAGGGTCTGTGCGCGGAGCTGCAAAGAGAGGGGGACCCCCCCATGCCATCACCGAAGGCCCCCCAAATCGGACACAGCCACCCCGAGGGGTGGGAGGTTGTCCCCTCTGTAAGGCCTGTCCTTCCCCAGGCACCTGCTGGGAGCACTGGGTTGGGCTGGGATGAAGGGATGCAGGGTGGGTTGCCTCCGACTGCGAAGAGAAGGGATGGGAGGAAAGGGATTGGGAGAAGGGCAGGGAGGTGAAGTGCCCCAGCGAGGTTGGGGGGGCAGGGCAGAAGGGTGGTGGTGGCTAAAAAGGTGGAGAAAAAAAGTCAATAAAAGTAAAAGCGTGAAAAAAAGGAAGGGGAAAATAAACCAGTGCGGGTAGAGTGTGGTGGGAATGGGGAGCGGCCCCTGTGCTGCAGGAAGCTCTGGGGGGCACTTGCTCCGTGTTAGGCCGCGGGGTCACAGCATCCCTCCGGGGTCGCAGCATCCCTCCGGGGTCGCAGCATCCCTCCG
>VXAU01005703.1:0-29025 GCA_013399695.1 Formicarius rufipectus | reverse complement strand
TCCCAGCTGCTGACTCCGTGCGCCGCAAACAAGGCGGCTGCAGCCCTCGCCCCCAGCCCCGCTCCCGCAGAGATGCTCCGGGTGTTGTCCGCAGAAATGCTGCCTTTTAAAACAAGGAGCGACCCGCGGGGAAAGAGCCTCCAGCCCTGCCCAGCTCCCCCCGCAATCCCCCGCACCCTCCACCCGCTTTGGAGGGGATGCCGGGGGGAAACCCTCTGCCCTGGTCCCCCCCCAAACCCCACTGCAGAGAAAGGATGCTGCAGAGCTGGGTGCAGCTTTGCAAAGAGTGAGAAAAAAAAAATACAAAAAAAAGAATTAAAGGACCAATTTTGGATGAAGCTTCTCTCCACCACCCCCCCCCTCCCCTCCTCAGCACTGCTGGTTTCATGGCTACGCTACTGTAATTATGAATTCTTCTTCTTGCACTCGCGTGTGTGCAGGGGCTGGGGGTGGCAGTGGCTGTGGCTGCGGGCTGACATCACTGCAGTGGCGTGGGGCTGACAGCTCCCAGCGCTCCGCAGCCCGCAGTGACTCCTCAGCGTTTTTTGCAGCCTCTCTGCTGGCAATTGTCGGGGAAAAGGGGTGGCGAATAATAATAATAATAATAATAAAAAATAACCAACCCAGCCCCAACCAACAAACCCACCCCGTCTCACCGCGTTCAAGGTGAATTTCAAGGAGAAGGGCGCGCTTTTTGTTTACGGTGAGGTCCTACCGCTGAGGAGCGCACGCCGCGGCTCCCTACACATCTCCATCCAGGGCTACCTACGTGCTTCCAGCATCAGCGCCCCGGTAGACCCTGTAACCTTGACAGGGCGCTGCGCAGCCTAACCCAGGCTAAAGCCCCGGCTCAAGCAGGCACCGAAGGCAGGAAATCCTTTATTACTCGCCGGGTGATTTCGTGTCAAGGGCATGTGCCCGCTCCTGGGATCTCTCAGCGCAAGCCGCAGCTCTGGTGCCGCTGAGCTCATTCCAGCGACGCACCGCGCCGCAGCGCACGTATATTCCTTCCCATTGCATGGAGACAAATACAACCCTCTCTCTTTTTTTTTTTTTTTTTTTTTTTTTTTTTTTTTTTCCCTCCCCAGTTGAGGCCTAGAAGTTGCTGAGAAAAACCCGCATGCAAGCACGAGCAGGCGGCTCCTACCCTGAGTGTGTGCCTGCGTGTTCAGCGTCCAGCTCTGAATAAGCACAGGAGCCCTGTGACATTGGGGGGCCCCCCACCCAGATGTGGCCGAGAGCCTTGGCCCTTTCTCCTTAGTGCTGTTTCCCCTTTTGTTTTTAATCACATTTTGCCTAATGCACCAAATTGGAGGAGCTTTTTGAGGAAATACTGGAAATTAGATGTCAAAAACTGCTCGTGAGAGCGCAGCAATCTCCCCGCCTGCCCTTTATAATATCACCCCCCTCAAAGGACAACACAACATTATTAATTCAAAAAAAACCCCAACCCCAAACCCTATTTACCCTGAACCTGCGACTCCTCATATACCTCCTTGGAGCTGTTTGCAATGCAAATAAGGAATCGTATGGTGCAGGTTTTAAGGTCTGGCTGACAGAAGCCAACAGCCAGAGCATCCCTCTGAGACCGCGGCGCTTCCAACCGCAGCTGGAGCCACGGGCCACGGGAGCATCCGGCCCTGCCAGGCAGGCAGTTGCCCGATGGGGACCAGGGATGGGGTCACAGCAGCACGTAATTCATCTTCTCTTCGGTTCTCTGCCTCGGAGATTTATGGAGAGCTGAGCTGGGTTATTTAAAAATAAATAGATGGCATTTTGCGGGAGGTTGGAGGTGAAAAGTGGTCATTTCAATACCCCTTCAAAATTACTTCTGTGTATCTTTTTTTATAAGTAACAGGGCTTTATCTCTCTGTGAGACCTTCCTTTGGCGGATCCCAAAGCGCTTTGGGAATCCACATAAGCACCCATCCCAATGGCAATTTGAAGGAAGGAAATGCAATTCCCTCTTCAAGTGGGGAAACTGAGGATCGGGGGCCTTGGGGACATTTTGTCACTCATCCTTTTTGGCTTCAAATGGAATTGAGATGAGATGGACACGGACCTATGGATGAAAACTATGGGAGATGCAGACCCGGGTCAGGGGTTGCATGCTTGGAGCCCTTAGCCCTGGGCAAAATGGCTTTTCTGAATGGACAGGGGGATTTTGTGCCTGAATTTCAGCTCACATGGAGCTGGATGCCGTGTTATAAACCTGCACTGGATTAAAGCTCAGAGGGATCTTCCAGGGTCTTCTCCAGCTCTCCCTCCGGCCCCGCTGCCTGTCACGTTGGCTGGGGGTATTTAAAACCCACTCCACCCCTCTCGAAAATACATTACACTCCCTTAAAAACATAAATCCTTGGACTTAACTGATGATCCAAACCCTCCCTCTGCACTGTTAGCACATTAAGAAATTAAACGATAAAACTTGGAAAGATCCGATTGACCAGGATCGCGCCGCTCCATATGGCACGGCATATGTGTCCAGCCCTCCTGCGCATCCCAGTCGGGATCGCCTGGATTCCCACTTCAGGCAGGCTGGGCTGGGAAAATGGGATGGGAAAAGGGTTTCAAGGCAAATTCGGATGGATTTAGAGTTATCCTTTTTTTTTTTTTTTTTTTCCCTTCAAGACATTTCACTTCTCTGCTCCACCCCCAGCGCCAGAGGAAAAGCTGTGGAGGTGATGTATGTCCCTAAATAAGGATGCAGAGCTTGGCTCTACTGGAGGAGGTCAGGTGAGGCTATTTAACGCTTTGCAGGCTCCTCCAAGAGGATGGGCTTTAGAAAACAACCCCAAGCCCCAGAGCCACATCCCCACAATCAGCTAAACGCCTGCTGGAGCTGATGGCAGAGGTGACCGGGTGGAATGCGTCCCTGCAGGTGGGTCCTGAGCACCCAGCCCGGGGGGAAAATTCCCTTTCCTGCTCTCCCTGCTCCATGATAAATCCCACTGCAGCAAACAAAGGGCCTTGGGCCTCGCTGGGAGCTTTCCCCAACCAACCATGCAGGGTTCCTAAAAGCCTTTACAAGCTTTTTCACTGTCTTGGTGGAATCTAAACCCTTTTTATTTGATTTCTCTCAGGGGCTCACCTGAATTTTTAAGTGCTGGGAGGCAGGGGAAGATGGGAGCTGGGTTCATCTCTGTGTCCAGCACTGAGGGATGGGTGGATGGATGGATGGATGGATGGATGGATGGATGGATGGATGGATAGATGGATGGATGGACGGAGCCTGTACCACAAAACTTTAAACATGACCTAAACCAGCTTAGCTGGAATCTACATGAGGGAAGGGATTAACCCCCCTCGCCTCCCCAGCCAAGAGCAACAAATCCCATTAACACCCCGTCCCTGGGAGGGGAAACTCTGCATGCCCTGGTCCCTGAAATAGGGAACCGTTGCATTTACTGAGTTATTCATTTCAGACAAAGATCCCAGCCCGTGGCAATGTCTCCTGCAGAAGCTCCGTAGTGAGAATTAGGAATTTTTGTGGGACGCGAACCAGCCTGGCCGTGTTATCCCAGAGCGACACCTGCCTCAGCTGCTCACCTCCTAAACAGTTAATTCCTGGAGACTTGCAAGAAGGTTAAACATCGGGATCAGATGCAGGCACCTGCAGCTCCCTTTTCAGCAGCATTTCTCTGTGTTCCTTAGAGAATCGGGAGCAAAATTCAGCAGGAGGGGGATGAAAAATCTCCCTCCGCCTGGAAATCCCGGCTCGCTCCCAAGTAATTTGCTTTGGAGCAGGAGAATTACTCCCTGAGGTGATAGGTAGGAATGGTGCAAAATATAGTGGGGGCAAAAAGAAGCTGTCAGAGACAACAGGAGAAGAACTCTGTTATCTATGGTAACAGTCTGGAGACTCATTTACCAGCGTATAAATAGAGCGAGAGAGGCTTTCATGATGTAGATGCTCCGATGGGGAAGTGAGAGTTGATTTTACCCTCCCTTTTGGGTTCAGCTTGATCTGAAAATTTCCCCTTGAAGTAGCAGCTCTGTGGGGTGAGACATCACATTGAATTCCGCAGGAAAAGGGCCCAAAGTTGACTCCATGCCGGGCACAGCCGTGGGATGTGATTGCAGCAGCTCCCCCCCTTCCCCACGTAGCCCTTTCATCTTAATCGACATCCCACCTCCCCCCAGAGATGCCCTCTGTAAGCCCCCAAATATTATTGCTTTGTTTACCACGGGGCTTTATGGAGGATGAAAGACCAGATCCCTATTCCACGGACTTATTCCCTTCCACAGTTCAAATAATATTATTTCATCTACCAGTTGTAGGGGAAAAAAAAATCTAACAAATAAAACACCCTCAAATCTTTTTTGCTCTCTGATTTATTTCTGATTTTTCCTCAAGGGAAGAAAAAATTATCTAAAGGTATATATCTTCAGGTTTCAAATAATGCATGGAGTTTAAATGAATTCGGTTGGACTAAGCTCAGGGAAAAGAGGAAAAACGCAGTGTCAGGCTGGAGCCTTGTTAAGCATTTCAAGTGAGGCAACACATATTTCAGAGACCAAAAGGTGGGAGCAGAAGGGAGATTTCATGGCTTGTCTCGATGCTACTTGGCCTGTCGGACTTTGGGAGCCTCAAATCCCACTGCGCCGTTTGCCTTCCCTTCGCGTTTTGCGCCTCCGTCGTTTCACAACTCTTTGCAAAACCCCATCGAGCCCCTCCTCAAACTCCTAGAATTTGCTCTCTTTTATTTTCCAAGCTGCTCCAGCAGCAGCAGCGGCCTTGGAGCTGCCGTTGTGCCGCGCCACGTGCCGGTGGGTGCACCGTCCTGGCTCCTGTTGTCCCACAGGGTCAGCCCTTCCCCGGTGCCTTTTGTGCCCCGTAACCCCCTCAGCATCAGCCTACCGAGGGTTTCCCACCCGCAGATTCCGCCGGCATGGAGCAGCAGATGGTTCAGGTAGAGGATTTAAAAGCTGTCCCAGCCCACCCCCAGGCCTGACCTATATCCATGATGAATGGATGGATGGATGGATGGATGGATGGATGGATGGATGGATGGATGGATGAAATACCTTTGCTTTCCCCTACGCCCATCATATATCCCTGGATTTTTTTTTCCCCCTCCCTCCCTTTCCATCAGCTGTCAAAAAAAAAAATAGGTAAAGGATAAAAAAAAAAAAGGCAAAAAAAAAAAGGCAATACCTTCCTGACTGATATTTACGCAAGTAAATATTTTTTATGTATATACAGCCAGGATGAAATGATTTTTAATGAATTATCTGTGAGTGAAAACAGTTCTGTAAATCAGCAGGGCTGCAGGCAATTTTTACCATATGTCGGCTCGCATTTGTATCACGGAATTTGTTGTGGCGAGGACGGAATATCTGCTTCTCTTTCCCTGCTGATGTGCTAGAATTAGGATCTACATAACTCAATGCATTTAAGCAGGAATATTGTCTGGTTTTATTGGACTATTATTAATGCAAAGGCGGCTGTTCCCTATACTGTACACCCAGGCAGCGAGAGCTGCACGGTTGCAGGGAGAAGCCTGAATGACATCAAAAATCCCTTATTTTTCCCCCCATAAAGCTTCCTTGGAATCTTTCTCCAGGAGGTTTCTTGCAGTAAATCAGCAACTTGTACAGCAAAAAAGGAATATCTGTAAAATATAAGCTGTGCTCTGCACACATCCATCCTCCCTTCCCCCTCTGTAAAATAACATCTGAATTCCTAATGGCAATAAGGATGAATTACTTAATGTATGGGGAGGGTGGTGGTGTGTGTGTTAAAAACACAACCCAGAATAATGATGGGCTTTAATATCATTGTTTTCACCCCTAAAGCAAGGGGGTAATACAGAAATCAGAGCCTGAAATGAGGAATTGCCACTGTAACACCCTGCAAAATGCAGGTTAAAACTTCTGCCTGATCCAGGGTAGGAATAAATTGCTCCTAAATTCCGGTACAAAACCAAGACAAAATTAAGGTGGGGGTTTGAACACAAAACCAAACCAGAACTGCTGCAGAAATCACATATTCCTGCTTTATTCCTGAATTCTAGGAGGGTTCGTTCCAGAGCTGGTAACACCAAGGAAATGTTTCAATTCTATCTTATAAAATCGTGTCGCAGTGAAAATCCAAAGGCAGATTCTCCATCGTTGAGCCAGGGCTGAATGGGGGGGGCAGGGGGACCAGGTTGCACTGATGCTGGGAGGCCTTTGGGAAGAGAGGTCCTGGATATGCACCCCAAACAAAGGGAGGTCGCCTCTGTTTGTATCCACGTCCTGTCCATCGAGCAATTCCCTAGTTTTAGTGGGAACAGGATGATTCCCTTTGCCCGCGGGGCTATTTCTCGATGCTGCCTCGAGCAGGGAGAGGGAAAGAGGTTGACGAGATATATATATATATATATATTGCCCCTCCCTCCCCCCCCGAGAATAAAAATGATAAATAACAACATATGTAACAGTCCGAATTTTTTCCTTTCTGCCCCCGTTTTCACCCCCTCCCCTCTCCCTCTCTCCCAGGCCAGGATGCAGCCTCAGGGCAGAGGACGGCGATTCTCTAATGACGTAATGCTGAGATGGAAAATGTCATAACCATTTGTCACCAAACGCCCCACGTCCTCAGAATGAGGTAAACAGTATGAGACTGACAGGGCTGATGAAAAACAGCACTTAAGCTAATTTTTTCCCCCTGCTATACTCCGTTGTGCACTATGCAAATCTGATTGCGAAAGTGGGACATTATCAACACTTTAACGCTAGTTAACTTTGGGAGCTGATACTCGCAGCAATCAACACAAACTTCGCATACAGTAACTTAAATAACAAAAATGTTCGCCTGCTCTGGCGGCGCTGGCTTTTGGTTCCAGCCATGTGATGGATTGTGCCGTGCCTGGGAACAAATTAAAAATACAGCGCTTCAGATCACTCGTGGCAGCAGAGGAGAGGGGACTGGGTTGAAGCTGGAATAACAATGATAGCAATCAGATCCCAATCCGCCCTGAATCATCTCACCCTGGTAGCAGGTATTGATTATTAACAGGGTCATATTTGCTGAGACCCCATCCCTCATCCTGCCCCGGCAAGAACGGACTCGCTCCCCACAAATCCACTGGCCAGCAGCTCTTTCATTCATCAAGCTCTTCAATACCCCTCTTTCCCCCCCGAAGGTCCAATTCCCAACGCCACACGGGAATCGCAGCTTTCCATTCCTTTTCCCCCCGGAAAATACGTTCCTCTTTATCCCTCAGAGCCGTGCGTGCAAACCCTAAAGGTCACTCTCCCAAAGAAAGCAGGGATATAACCCGCAATTTGTTATTTTTAAAAGCTCTCAGCGGTGGGGAGAGAGAGGAACGAGCTGATCTCGAGGAGAGGACGGGAGCGCATCTCCCTCGTTAGCATTCGCCCCGTTCCCCCGCGGCCACGGCGAAGGATAATAACACCTTAATATCTCCCAGCGGGGCTCAAAGGAGCTGGAAAAAATGGGATTTAGGGTGTGAGAAAAACAAACAAACAAAAAGAACCCCTCACACCCCACGCCGGAGCTGAACCCGCAGCGAAGAAAAGTTGAAGCCGAATTTTCCGTCGCGGTGTTATTGATTGGGATGTTAACAAACCCCGAGCGTGGGGAGCAGGGGGAGGTCTGGAGCACTGCCAGCTGCTGCTGCTGGCCCAGACCTGGAAGGATGCCTGTTCAGATACAGCAACAACCACTTCCCAGGCCTAGGTCTTCCCAAGGTTTCTTCAAAAATGTTAATTAAGACTCCCACGCCGAGTAAATTACTGGGAATTAGCTCTATTTTGCATATGCGGAATGAAACGTGTGGGGAGAAGCACCTGGATGAGGGTGGCCCAGGGAGTCCATCAAGAATTGAGGCCAATCTTCACAGTCTGAGCCCTCCTCTTAGGTCTGAGCCTCATCTGGTCTTCTTAGTGCATCATATCCAATTTATTAATGAAACACAATTCATAGGAGATATTATAGATGGCAGAAATATTACATGGCAAGAAAAAATAAAAAGGGTTGCTTTTCCAAAATTTGGGAGACAGACACAAGCAGAACACCAGTACACCATGGGAGGTGTGGCCAAGGAAATGGTTAAATCCAAGGAAAACTATTCCTTCTGGTCTCAAGGGCTGGCTGGTTGCAGAGAAGCACCGGAGTGCAGGGTTTTCCTCCTTTTGGAGATTAGGGAAAGCATTTTATGGGTGAGGAAAGCAAGAATTTGGTGGATCAGCTCTGAGTTGACACCAGCTCCATGGAGCTTGGGCAAGGCTTGCTGCTGACAGCTTCCCACCTGAGAGCAGGGAAAACCCTGGCCAAACCCTTCTCCATGACCTAATTCATTAAAAAATAGCAAAATGTGCTTTGGCTCCTCGATAGAGCTGTAAAGCAAGGCTGATGCATCACCCAGGTCTTCCTGCTCATGATGGGGTGGGATTCACCTCTCCAAATGTCAGGAATTTTGTTGCCCAATGCCAAGACCTGCTCCAAGGTGTCTCTGAACCCAGAAGCAATTTGGGGGCACCAAGGAAAGGCTGAGACTGCACATGCACCCCGTGGTCAAAGCTCCCCCACCACAAAGACATGGTCTCACAACCCAGGAGAGAGGCTGCTTTATTTATGCCTGTTGTTTATATAGGAATAAATAAACTATTTATATATTTTTTTTATCCCTGGAAGTGTTCAAGACTAAGTTGAATGGGGCTGTAAGAAAACTGATCTAGTGGAAGTTGTCCCTGCTGATGGCAAGGGGTTGGAACTGGATGAACTTTAAGGTCCCTTCCCACCCAGACCATTCCATGATTCTGTGATCAATAAGTGCATAGTTAAAGTCTACAATTTACCCCAAAGGATCTGCATATCTGCTCTGGTGCTGGCCAGGGTGAAGGACAGATGGGAAGCAGAGTGGTCAAGCTTTTCTGGGTCAGGAATGAGGCATTTTTGGTTCATTAGCTGTGCTGCCTCACCTTGGTGCTTCACTCTGTTTCAGCTCCTTGTGCCGCGCTGGAAGGACTTTCCCAAACCAACCACTGAAACCAGGGCCTTGAAACCCCCAAGGTACCCCCAGGGCACCTCTTTCCACCTTCCCCCAAGTCCAAGTGGGACTTCATCCACCTGCAGCTCCACATCTCCAAAGGGATGTCACTCTGGGACTTGGAAACCCTGGATGTAGGGACAGACTGGGGAATGAGCTGCTGGGAAGCAGTGCCAAGGAAAGGGATCTCAGGGTCCTGGTTGATGGCCAGCTGGGCAGGTGTCAGCAGTGCCCTGGCAGCCAGGAGAGCCAAATGGGGGGCATCAGGCTGGCTGGGCGAGGGAGGGGGTTGTCCTGCTCTGCTCTGCACTGCGGAAGCCCCACCTGCAATATTGGGGCAGTTTGGGGGTGACACAATATAAAATAGATACAGTTCTTAGAGAGCATCCAAAGGAGGTCGTGAGGATAGTGAAGGGTCTGGAGGGGGGAACCAGCTGAGGGCACTTGGTCTGTTCAGCCTGGAGAGGAGGAGACTGAGGGGACACCTCCTTGGGGGTTGCAGCTTCATCGAGGACAGAGGAGGGGCAGCTCTGAGCTCTGCTCTGTGTGACGCCTGGCAGGACCCAGGAAACAGCTGGAGCTGTGCCAGGGGAGGTTTGGGATGGATCTCAGAGAAAGGTCCTTCCCCCAGAGGGTGGTGGGCACTGACCAGGCCCCCCAGGGCAGTGGGCACATCCCCGAGGCTGCCAGAGCTCCAGGAGCATTTGGATGATCCTCTCAGGGACAGGGTGGGATTGTTGGGTTGTCTGTGGAGGGACATAGGTTGGACTGGATGATCCTTGTGGGTCCACTCCAGTTTAGGATATCCCTTCAGTCTATGATTCCATGACTCTGGGGAGGAGCTGGAGCCCCCCTGCCCAGGGTAGGAAGCCTTGTCCCGTTGCCGTGGCTGCTCCGGAGGGGAGCTGAGGTCAGTCAGCACACGGAGCTCTCTCCTCGTTCTCACCCAGCAGAGGCACTTGAGCCCCGCATCTCTGGAGCTGTAACAAGCCCTGCTCCAGTGCCCAGCTGCCTCTCACGGCCATCAGCAAGCCCTGGAGTGCGAGCACAAACGCACTTGTTCCGCCTCCCTGAGTGCAAGGAAACTGCCTCAACAAAGGGGATGAAATGTTTCTCGTGCCTTTCTGTAAATGGAGGCAGAGAAAGCGAGGAGAGGGCAGCTCCTCGAGCCACTCCACCCGGAGATCTGCAGCCTCCAAGAGCTCTGTGGGAACGCTGGGATGAGGCTTTTCTGCCGTGCATGGACCCACTGCTGTGTCGTCCCTGCCCAGATTCCCTTCCCTGCTCTTCGAGCTTTTGGTTTCATAATGAAGAGAAGTGTTTGGGCAACAGCTTCAGGCACGTGGTGGGACTCTCGGGGATGGTCCTTTGCAGGGCCAGGAGTTGGACTCGATGATTCTTGTGGGTCCCTCCCAAACTGGGCATATTCTGGGAAGGATGAGCAAAAACAGCCCCCCAGAGAGTCTTGCTTTGCTCTCCACTGTATCCCTGAAATCCACGTTGTTCTCTGCAATGGATTTTTGCCTTGCCAGGAGCAGTGGGACGCAGGGGACCCCCACCACTAACCCCCAAAATAAGGAGTTGGGGTTGCCTTGGATTTCATTTTCAATAAGACAGAGATTTGGGTATTATGAGGCTCTCCTCCACCCAGTCCACCCTGAAGAACCTCTTTCCAAGTCCCTTCCTGCACTTGAAATGGAGGCCAAGAAAATGTCCCAACAGTTGTCACATCATCTCAAATCACCGCTGAGTTTTTTGTCACTTTAAACGATCAGGATCCTCTCTCACCCTGTGTTTTATACACAGTCAGCAAGAGCCAATCTCCTTCATAACAGGGCAGGAGCACATCCAATTAAACTGGCAAACAATATTACATTTTCCTATTACTTCATGTAGAACATCCTTTCTGGTAAAGAGAAGCCCAGAGGTTATAGAAATTTTAAGGATTTCTTTTTCAGCCTCTCACGCAGCTGAGTCTGTGATCTCAATTTGAATTAGCTGGTCCCTGCTGTTGGGGCTGTTTGTTGTTAGATGTCACCAGAGATGGTGATGCCAGAGAGGCTGGAACACAAGAGACTCAAAAGGACCTGAGGTCAAGGGCAATGAAGTTTAAAATGCAATCTCCTCAGGCCCAGAGATATTTTTGCACACACAAACCCTGAACAGAAAATTCGGGGGAATAATTCTTTCCAGCACAATCTGAATGAAGTCACAGGGAAAAAGGCAATATATTTTGGGATGAATTCGTTTAAACAACTCAGGTGACATTGTTGATTTGCTGCTCCCTGGATTGCAATTTATTAGAAATTGCTTCTGATGTTTACAGGATGCATAAAGAGCAGCTCAATGTAAATAAGGTGCTGCTGGATGGTTAAGTGTCCCTCCTGGTGAATTAAATAACTTGGGGAAAAGACTTCTTGTGCATATTTATGCCACCTCCTACTTCAACGTCATCTTGGCTCAGTTAACCGGAAGAGAAAAACCAGGAAACATTTGCCCATTTTTGACAAAACCCTGCTTTGGATATGGCTTGGAAAACCCCAAACTGCCTCGGGTGCTGTGCTGTCCTACTCAACCCCTCAGCCTGATCACCCCAGGGATGTTTTTGGGGGTCAAGATGCACCTGTGGGGAGCAGAAATGGTCCCTCCTCTCTTGTGACGTTGTGCCAGCACCAAAATTCTGAGCCCAGCAGATGCAAACCTGCTGCTGCCAAGCCAGGGGGATGCAGCACGAGGCCTCCACAAGGCAGAGATCCAGTAATATTTCAGAATCACCTTTTTGGTGGAGGGATTCACTTCATAGAAGGCTTTCTCCAAGTAGAAATAACTCTGGAAATCTATTCCGACTGATCAGGCAAACCTTGCACAGGCAAAGCTAATCAGATGAAGTTGTAACTCATGGATTCCTTAAAGCAGCTGGAAATTAATGCCAGGATCTACCTCAGAGCTGGGATTTTTTTTTTTTCTTTGTTTGTTTGAAAACTTAAAAGGGGTTATGCAGGCATAATTGAGCTGGATCAAGCAATCTAAACTGAGGTTTACATGATTGGCAGAGCTCATTTCTCCAGTAATCAGTTCCTGAAGTGAAAGAGGGAGCTCTGGGATGTGCAGCCTGGGCGTGAAGTGCATCCACTCCTCCCAACAGGTTCATTCCTTCACCAGTTGTGTGTTGAGTGTGACTTTGCTTCACACCCCCTCCCCAGACAAACCCAACAGAGCAGGTCTGTTTGGTTAACCCATTTACAGCCAAACTTGAAATAGCAGCACTTGCTTCCACTAATAATCACCCCTCCTGTTAACGCAGGAACACCTTGCAAGCCCCCAACCACCTCGTATTCCACAGCACCCCATGTTTCCTCCCAGGAGCAGTGCCAGGTTTCTTGGGCAAGCTCTGCTCTTGTTGTTCCTGGGGATCACCCTCCTCTTGGCACTGAGGCTCAGCGCAAGCTCTACATCCCTCATGGTCTTCAAAACACAGAATTTTTTGGACTCATTTCCTGGTGTCACCCCCATATTCCAGAAAGTCCTTTGGCAAACATGACATCAACTCTCCCTCAGCACAACCTGGGATTAACTTCATCCTTGTGCTTTACTTGCCTTAAAGAATTTGGGCTGAATTTGCTGGTGCTGCTTTTGGAGTCACAGAATCATAGAAGGTTTGAGTTGGAAGGGATGTTCAACATCTCCTCATTCCCTGCCAGGAGTAGGGAACCTTCCACCATCCCACATTGCTCTGGGCCCCATCCAACCGGGCCTTGGGCACTTCCAGGCATGGGGAATCCATGGGTTCTTCTTCCCACAGCCATGTCCTGTGTCTCATGGTGCTTCTGCCAGTGGGGAGAAGATGGAGCTGCTGGTAAAAAAAAAAATTAAAAAATTAGCTGCAGATGGGGGTAATGATGTAAACTTAACCCAAAAGAGGGGAGATTCAGATTAGACATGAGGAAGACATATTTTAGGATGCGGGTGGTGAGGCCCTGGCACAGATTGCCCAGAGAAACTGGGGCTGCCCCATCCCTGGAAGTGTCCAGGGTCAGGTTGGATTCCCTTGGAGCAACCTGGGCTAGTGGAAGGTGTCCCTGCCCACGGCAGGGGGATTGGAATTAGAAAACCTTGAAGGTCTCTTTGAACCCAAGCCATTCTATGAGTCTACAGAATCAAAGTCTCCTTCTTCCTCTCCCATCCCCTGTGACCACATGCTGTGCTTGGCTGCCAAAATTCAACCACCAGTGCTGGTTCCCGAAGCAGAAGAGACTGCAACTTCTTCTCCCTTCTGTATCCAGGAGAAGACATGATTGTCACACAAGCTGAGTTAGAATTAGACTTAACCATATTTTCATTTATTTTTTTTTTTTTATGAGCAGAAGCACCACGTTCCTTAGGTTTGAACTTGCCAAAGGCTGCTTGCTTTGGTCCTGGTCTGTGGTCAGAAACCACACGTGGCAACTTGGGGGATGTTTGCAGTGTGCATCTAAATTCTGGAAAACACAAGATGAGCTGTTACATGAAGGAGTTTGTTCCAGTGCTGGGTCAAAACATGGATCACAGAACCACAGAACAGCTTGGGTTGGAAGGGACCTCAAAGGTCACCTCGTTCCAACCCCTGCCATGGGCAGGGACACCTTGAGCAGGAGCTGAGTCCAACTGAGGAAGGACCATGCCCTTGGAAAGTGTTGTGCTTGTGGAAGAAGGAGTGTCCAAGCCAATGATGTGAGCTGTGAAGAAAGAGCAAAGGTGGTGCCACCTCTGTTGGTGCTATTGACAAACACAACCTCCTCCTTCTGAACTAGGGCTCTTTGGGGACTTTGCTGGGACACAGAAAGGAGATGTGGTGCCATCCCAACAGGACCACAGAATGATTTGGGTGAGAAGAGACCTGAAAGCTCATCTATGGGCAGGGATGCCACCCACTAGACTTGCTCAGGATGGGGAGATGCATTTGGACCTTATTGTCTCTCCAGGTCCTCATCTTCTGTCCTGCTTTGGAGCCATGTTGAATGGGAAAAGGCATCATCTTTTGGCAGTTCAAATGCTCTTAGATTTGGCTTTTGTGAATCCTGCTGGGACAGGAGAGAAGAAAGCAGAGATGAGATTAGAGAGGGGAAGAGCTCATTAGTGGACAGAGTGCTCCAGCTCTCACCTTTCTTCTAAAGTCTGATGAAAGCCACAAATAGGATAAAAACATTCCAAAACCAGCTCTGGAGGTTCTGCTGGGCTCCTGCCACCCCACAGCTGAGCTGTGGAGCACAGACCTGCAAATGAAGACCCCCCCTGCCATGCTGAGCTGGTTCAGCTGAGCTAAAAGTGTCAGCAGGCAGCACGGAGACTTTAATATTTATAACCTGATTTGACCACAAATATATTCAACCTATTTTTAAGCTGCATGGCCCTGCATGGAGGGACAGCTCACGTTGCTGAGCTGCAGGGAAAGTTCCTGCCTCCTGGAGGCACCTGGAAGAGCTTTGCAGGTGATGGTCACACTTGAAGGAGAAAGTTTCCATCCTTGCTTTGGTTTTCCAGCAGTGGGAGAGGACTGGTGTGGGGTTATAGGTATGGGATGCCTGGGAATGGTCTCATCAGGTGTGTTCACCCAGAGCTGGTCCGGTTTATGTTATCTTGGAAAAACTTTGGGGCTGCTTTAGGAAGAAAATCTCCTGGAAGAAGCTCCCAGGAACAGGACAGTTTATTTACACGAAGGAGAATTCAGATAATGAGAAAACACCACTGTGAGCCCAAATAAGCACCAAACCAAGTATTTGAAGCAGGAAATCACCTTCCTGCAATGAAAGTAGTTAAAATTCAGGTTCTAGAGAGAGACCAGAAGGCAAATCTACAGTGAGAGGAGCCAAAACCTGTCTTGTTTGGATTATATGATTAAGAAGTTTTACTATTTTCAGTATCACTAATCTGAAAAAGTAAGCAATGTCAGCAGAAAATTAGCCAGCATGGGAGGAAAATTTGATGAGTACTTTGGGGTTTATTTCTGCATTGTAAGTCAGTTGTTGGCTGAAAAACACCCAGGGAAATTCGAGCAGTTGATGTTTCACTTCTGTCCCATACGGAGCTGGGAGGTACCAGTGGTTTTTTGGGAGGCAGTTTGCAGAGGACATGGCAGCATTTCCTTTCATTTGAATCCTTTTGTCTCCAAATATGGATTTCTTCTTTTTTTTTAGATGAAATTCTGGAGCTTGACAACTATTCATCATCGAGCGTGTGAAAGAGAAGTGGCTGATAACGAGGAGGCCAAACTTCTTGTCTCCAAACCAGCCTCCCCTGGGTGAGATTTGTGCCTACACTGACCTTTGCAAGTGCCTGTCTGCTATTTCAGAGGTGAGTAAACCATCCCAAACTGCTCAGAGAGTGACCAGGACTGCGAGAGGTGCCCAAATTTGGGCTTAAGCCAGAAGATGTGGGCAAAGGTCTCCTGGTTTTCTTCCTCATGACTCATCCTATACAGGTTGCAGGAATAGATGAGATTTGGAGGCTGCTTTTCAAAGGAGCATCATCTGATTTTCACCTCAATGCAACCTGCATGGCCACTGAGGTGACTGAGCTTTCCCCAGGCTCCCTTCAGTACTGGGGGAAGGTCAATGCAGTGGGAATTGGGCATACCCCAAAATTTGTGTCTAACCCAGGAAATATTAATAGCTCAGGATGTGTTTTGAGATCAAGAATCTTGATTTTTATTTATAATTATTTCTTGCCCCATCTCAATGACAATGTAAACCAAGGTTGGGAAGACTGTGCAGTGTGAAATCCTTCCCTGACTTCCCCCGGGGGTGCAGAGGTCTCTAAGGACAAACCCTGTGGGTGAGTGTGTTGGGCAAGGCCTAGAGAAGAGCTGAGGAATTGGGGTTTATTTCAGAAATGGTCTTTCAGTGCACCAACGCCAGGACAAGCTGCTGGAGCTGCCGAGGGCTCGGCGATTTCCTTGGCAAACCTCAGGGATGGGTGGGACACCGTGCAGGGCTTGGAGAATCACCCATTGTCCTGGTTGTGGGATCAGTTTGGCACTGGGTGGGGGTGTGTTCTAAACCCTCTGTGTCACTGTCCCATGAGCTCCTCACCATGGCCCATTGGCAGCAGCTGCCCAGGGCACACCCCACCCCTCAGGGCACAGGGGGGTGTTTGGGATCTCCTGTGGGATCAGGAAGTGTTCCTGTCCCCACACCAATGACTCAGGTGTGAGAACTCCCCTCTGGGGAGTTACCAGCACCTTCACCCCCACCTGAGGAGTCATGTCTGCTCAGGGGCCATCAGGGAGGCCAAAAATATGTTATGATTGACCTCACAGAGTAAATCCCCCACTGTGGAACTCCCCACCCTGGGGGAGGGACTGGGCGTTCCCATCTGAGCCCAAGCAGAGATAAGCTTGGGATTTTGGGACTGGGATCATCATCAGATCCATAGGAGGAGCAGAGCCTCAACAGGACTGGGACTGCTACTGTTGACTGGACTGCAACCATCATCTTCACCAGCAGGTTTCTTCCTTTCTTTTTACTTTGCACTCAGGGGGCCCACGTGGTGCTCAGCACAGGGGTTGGGGAGCTCCATCCTGCTCGTGCCCCACTGGGCTGGGCTGCACAGCTGCTTTTGGGGGTCAAACGGATTTTCTTTTTGTATCAGTGCATTTTCTGATCTTTTATATTAAATTGTTTTTCTGCCTTGCAATCCCATTCCGAGTTGGATTCTTTTCTCCTGCCGGTTTAACTCTAACCCAGCACACCCATCCAAACTTTTAAAATAGTAATCCCCATAACAGGATTAAAACGTGCCAACCAACGGAGGGAGAGACTTGGAGAGATTAGGAGAGGGAAGGGCAGGAAGGATTAGCGGGAGACACAACAAAAGCAGAAGCCGGGAGTGCACTTGGAGCTGAGGATGAGCAGTGCCACGTGCCACCCACGCCTGGGCTGGGTCAACCTCCCCAGGGCAGCCTGGAGACATCCTCCTCACCCAGGAGAACAGTTCCTCTGCTGTGCCTCTGGATTTCTCAGCCTCACCTGGACACCAGCTCATGCCTTGCACTGGCACCAACAAGGTCCGGGGTCTGGGAGCACGGGCAGATGGATGAAGAAAACCAGGGGAATTAAGGCCACTCCTCTTCCCTTTGGCAGTCTGGGGCCTTGGAGGGAGGGGTGTCTCAACTCCTCTCAGCTTTCTCACGCCAAAATGCCCCGACTGGTGTGACAGCAAGTGCCAGCACCAATAATATTCCTCCAAGTGTGGCCCCGTGTGCTGGTTTAGAGATAAACTGGCAGAAATTGATCCAACTCAGAATGGGATTGCAAGTCAGAATAACAATTTAATAAAAAGGATCACAAAATACACTGAGACAGAAGGATAAAATTCAGTTGTGCCACAGAAACAGATGTACAGCCCAGCCCAGAGGGGCACGAGCAGGATAGAGCTCCCCAACCCCTGTGCTGAGCAACATGTGGGCCCCCTGAGTTCAAAATAAGAAGAAAGGAAGAAACCTGCTGGTAAATATGATGGTTTCAGTCTAGTGGCAGTCCCAGTCCTGGTGAGGTTCTGCTCCTCCTCTGGATCTGACAAGAGGTCCCAGTCCCAAAACCCCAAGGTTATCCATGCTTGGGCTCAGATGGGAACGCCCAGTCCCTCCCCCAGGGTGGGGAGTTCCACAGTGGGGGATTCACTCTGTGAGGTCAATCCTGCCATATTTTTGGCCTCCCTGATGGCCCCTGAGCAGACATGACCCCTCAGGTGGGGGTGAAGGTGCTGGTGGCTCCCTGGAGGGGAGTTCTCACACCTGAGCCGTTGGTGTGAGGACAGGAACACTTCCTGATCCCACGGGAGTTCCCAAACACCCCCCTGTGCCCTGAGGGGTGGGGTGTGCCCTGGGCAGCTGCTGCCAATGGTCCATGGTGAGCAGTTCGTGAGACAATGACACAGAGGCTTTAGAACACACCCCCACCCAGTGCCAAACTGGTCCTGGACACAATAACCTGGACACCCCGGTTCAGTCTTTTGCTCCTCTTTTCCTTTCTGAGAAGTGAATCTGTTAATGTGTTCCTTCCCCACATGATACTCTCAATAAACTGGGTGGGAAATACCTTTTCTCCAGCCCCCCTCCCCATGAGATAATAGTGGGATAACCTCAGATGTGTGAATTTACTTTCACTTGTGGTTGTGTTTTAGCCACAAGCACTGGACTGGAGTAAGAAATGTTTGTCCTACCTGACTTGAGGCAAATTTCCACAGAAAACACTCATCTTGGTGAAAATCTATTCTTCAGTGAAGAGAATGAGGAAAAAAGAAAGGGAGAAAGGGAAACTGCATTTAATAAACCTCCTAAATAAATGTTGGGGTTTTTTTTGTTGTTTTGTTTGTGTTTTTGTTTTGTTTTGTTTTTGTTTTGTTTGTTTGATTGGTTTATTTATTTATTTATTTATTTATTTATTTTTAGAACAGCAATTGAAAAATTATATAGAATTATGTATGTTTTTTGTTTCCTTCCTTTTAAAATGTCTTTGCAAATACGTCTTTGAGCATTTCTGACATGTTCCAAAAATAAACATAGCCAAACAAAGCCTAAGTCAGCCTTCTGTGAAGATATGGGTTCCTCTGTCCAGACCCAAATTCCACATTTTTTTACCTAATACCATTCAGATTCCTACACTCACCCACAAATACAATACACGAGCTTCAGTTTGCTTCTGACCAGAATCTGCTCCATTGCTTTTGGGGATA
The DNA here is from genome assembly GCA_013399695.1 of Formicarius rufipectus. Taxonomy (NCBI): domain Eukaryota; kingdom Metazoa; phylum Chordata; class Aves; order Passeriformes; family Formicariidae; genus Formicarius; species Formicarius rufipectus. The sequence goes on along the minus strand of VXAU01005703.1, from coordinate 10,315 downwards.
AAAGGCCCTCCTGAAGGGAGAAGCTCTATGGGTGAACACTGACATCCTTCCTAAGAGTGCATTCCAAATGTAAGCTGGAGGAAAGAGTAAGAGAGGTCCAAGAGGAGAGCACCAGCTTTTGGAAGCTCCTGATCTTTCTTGCCTGCGCAGAGGACATCCCAGAAATGCTCTCTATCCTGGCCATGCTCATGGCAAGGAAAAGGGGATTTCTGCACCATGTGAGTCTCCAGCTGCTGGGTTGGCTTGAGGGTCAGTCCCAGCCTCCACAGCCCTTGGCTGTGCTGGATTTCAGAGGGTGATGCCCATCTCCCTTGTCCTCTCTTACGCTTCAAGCACATCCCAAATATCAAGACAGCAAACCAGAAGAGGTCAGGAGCAGAGAAGGTTCACACCTCTTGATGTCTTTAAAAACCTTCTTTAGGGAGTACATTGGAATTTTATTTTTTTTTTTCTTAAATATAGAGCCTTTGGGACCTCCTCTTGGTACAAACTGATGCTGGCAAAATGCAACATCTGTAAGAAATCGGAAAGAAATCTGAAGTTGGCATAATCCTTTCGGCTCATTCTTATAGAATTCCAAGCACCATTCCCACCTGGAACGTTTGTGCTGTTTTATTCCACCTCTGGGTGCAGCAGAGGATCTTCCTGACTGTCATGGGGTTCTGTAGCTGAATTTTACTAGAAGAGGGGGCTTCCAGGATGGTTTCTGGTAGAAGCGGCTGGAAGCTTCTCCTGTCCTGTGGAGCCAAGGACAGCCAGGGACAGGAGGGACCTCCTGCTGGTGGCCAAAGTTTAGCCAATTAAGAATCACAGTCACCCCCCTGTGATAATATATTTAAGAATTTAGGAGTGTGGGGCAGTTGGGAATTCCAGCCATGGGAGAACAACACAGAGACCAAGGTGGGAGCAGGAGGAGGAGAAGGAGGGACCCCACGCTGGAGCAGGTGGGGAGGAAGGACTGAAAGGTATTCCACCCCCTCTCCCTGAAGCCCGTGGAGATCTTTTGGGGTGCACAGACCCCCCTGCAGCCCCTGCAGGAGCAGGTGGATGCCCCAAGGAGCTGTTGCCCTGGGGGAGGCCCAGGATGGAGCGAGATCCTGCAAGAGACTTGCAGCCAGGACTCCTGCAGAAGGAGACCCACCTGGAGCAGGTTTTTCCCCCAGCAGAAGTGTTGCCCGGGGGGTGGACTCCCGTTGGAGAGGTCTCNATTTATTTCTTACTTTTCAGTTTTAGTGCTTTTAGTTTTAGTTCTTCTCTTGTTAGTAATAAATTTAAGTATTTAGCCCCTCTGAGTTTGTTTTGCCATTATCTCTCAGCTGTTTTTTGCCTTTTCTCCTTTTCCTTTCCGTCTGGGAAAGGGGGGGCCTGGAGGTTTGGGTGGTGAAAACCACCACACTGACCTTCTTTTTAGGCCTGAACACCATGTTCCCATGCACACAATTCTCCTGTTTTGAACCTTGGAGGTGGTTCTAACACTTCACTTTTTCCTCTGCAGAAACACAGGCTACAAGATCTTCCCGAACATCCTGTTCATATTAAAAATCACCCCCATTTCTTCACTAAATTCCCTTGAAAAGTGGCAACTAAAGTACTTTTACCTGTTTAGTGAAGTGTGGATCATATTATCAGCACCAGCATTAATGTATAACTTACATGGGGGGGAACTTGGATCCATCCCACTCCCTACCAGTTTGATGTCAGGGCCAGCAAGAGATGCCCAGAGCCTGGGAGAGGGATCGCAGGTCAGCAGGAGAGCACCTGAAGAGCAGCACAAAGGAATTGCAGCCCCTCCAGCCATGATATCACCTTCACTGGGGCCCAGCTTCAATGCTATGGGGATTAAAAGGAGGAGCCAAAGAGGTGCACACACCTGAAGGTCTACGATCCTATTGGCATCATGGAGACAGGGTGGGATGGCTCCTGTGACTGGAGAGCTGGAACAGAGGGATACAGGCTCCTTGGGAAGGGCAGGCAGGGGACACAAGGAGGTGATGTTGTCCTCAATGTCAGTGACCAGCTGGAGTGCATGGAGCTCTGCCTGGAGATGGATGAGGAGTAAGGACTAAAGGAAGGGCAGGGAGAGGTGACACAGTGGGAGGATGTTACGTGTTGTCCAGCCAGGAAGATTGAGTGGATGATCCCCTCAGTCTCATGCTCAGAAGCCCTGGTCCTCATGGGAGACTTGAACCACCCCAACATAGGTTGGACTCAATGATCTCAAAGGTCTTTTCCAACCTAGTTGATTGTATGATTCTGTAACATCTGTTGGAGGGACAACACAGCAGGGCATAAGCAGTCCGGGTGGTTTGGGGGATAACTTCTTTATCCAAATGATAGAGAGCCAAGGAGCAGTGCCATGCTGGACCTTGTTCTCACCAACATGGAGGGGGTGGTGTGGAATGTGAAGCTCAAGGGCAGCCTGGGCTGCAGTGACCATGAAATAGTGGAGTTCCAGATCCTCAGGGAAGCAAGGAGGGCACACAGCAAGGGCACGACCCTGGGCTTCAGGAGAGCAGACTTTGGCCTCTTCAGGGATCTGCTTGGCAGAGTCCCATGGGACAATGCCCTGGAGGGAAGAGGAACCCAAGAAAGATGGTTGATATTCAGTGATCACCTTCTCCAAGCTCTGTTTCCATTGCCTTCTGCCTCAGGTCGTTGCTTCCAAATTGGATGTAAGACCTAAACCTCCCATCCCTGGGGACCAACATCCATCCTCCAGTAGGGTCTGTCAGAAACTGCATTTAAAGTGTTTTGGAGCCCAACAGTCATCAGCAGCATGACCCTGGAGTGCTTTTGACCTGGGATAAGTCATGCTGAGCTAAGAGGCTCTGAAGAGGTCCCTGCCCACGACAGGGGATTGGACTGGATGACCTTTAAAGGTCCCTTCCAACCCAAACCATCCCATGATTCAATGACTCTGTGGGACAGACCCCAGGACCAGATTAGCACAGATTAGACACTGTTCTTCACTGTTCCTCTGGGTGCAACCACCCTGTTGAGGGGGACACCCCTCCCTGGGGGCAGTATGGATGTGGCCACAGCACCTCAGCCATGCTGGGCCCAGAGGACACATCCTGGCATGGTTTATTTCACCAGGAGAAACATCCTGCCATCCCAGCCTGTTCTTTGAGCAGCCACTCCCCAGTGCTATTGTGGATTTATTTTATCGTGGCCTTGGACTGTGTTTTCTGATGCTGTGCTGTGAGAAAGTTGCCATTGGAGTCTTGAAATTTAATTTAGTGGTTGCCTGGTTGTCGGGCAGCTTTTCTGCCCATCGTAGGCCAGATGTAATCATATTCCATCAGAGGCAGGAAAAGCCTTCATTGCTAAGTGCAGCACAAGTTTATTGCCTGCTGGGCTTCCTTGGCTTTGGGTCTCTTGTTTTGCTGGGTTTGATTTTTTTTTTGGTTTGGTTTTTCCCATGACAACTTATGACTCTTGGTTGTGGACCTTGGAGTGTTGGGTAAGGATGGTAAATGTGGAAAAGCAAAATGAAATGGTGAAGATACCAAGATGGAAAGGCCAAGCAGTGGTTTAGGTGAGATAAAATAGACAAGCTCAGCCTCGTGGTTGTTATATTGCAAATAGCATGTATTGTGCCAGGGAGAGGGACAGAGGAGGGTGAGGGAATGGATGGGAGCTGGTGTTAGAAGTGAGACTGGGGCAGAAACCAAGGGATTTAGTGCCTGAGTGCTTGCTCTTCACTTCGCCTGCACTCCTGAGATAAGATCAGCTCCAGGGCACGTGGGAGCCCGGGTGGAAGTGGGACATATTCACCTCCTCTGGCTGTGCTGGCTCATCCACAGCCAGACTCCCTGCCCAGCTCGGATCAGCTCAGGGCCGTGGTAAATCTCCCTGCCCCCATTTCTGCTGAAATACCCATAGAAACCCCAAAGAGCCATTAAGTGAAGTTATCTGGACTAAGGTGCATTTTCCAAACCTGCATGGAGAGTTTGAAGCAGAGGGAAAACCCACATATTTGGGCTCTTTCTGCTTTTATTACATAGCTCTCAGTCGAAGCAGGTAAAACCGAAGGGTTAAAAGGAACCACCACAGATCCAGATGCATTCAATGCAAATGCCTTTAAGAGAAAGCCATCTAAAACTAAAAATCAATTCATGGCTGTCCCCATCACAGCTTAAATTTATTAATAACCACTGAAAGTTTGAAGTGACAGCCCTATCACAGCTTAAATTTATTAGGAGCCTCTGAAATTACCGTGTGACAACCAAGAGCAGCATTTCAGCCGTGCCTATTTGTGAGCTGCTGCTGGGGAGCCTGACCCAGGTGTCGGGGAACAGCTGATTCAGGTTCTGACAACAAGAATTATTATTCTGTGGGTGCAAACAGCATGTTTTGCCTGGTCATCGATGTCAGCACTGCAACACCACGTGGAGATGCTCCCAGCTGGAGGCCTGCTGGGATGTTTGTGGAAGATGCCCAGATCCCTTGGAGAAACTCAGCTGGGGTCCCCTGGCAGCTGCCAGTGCCTGCCAGTGGTCCTCAGCTGACATTATCTCCTGGCTTCACCTCTCAATACTTCCCTGTCCTCCTTTGCTTCCTGTTGGAAGCCCTTTCCCTCTGGCAGATTGATGGGGTTACAGGGGGTGTCCCCGATGGCTGCGCTGCCATCTGTCCCCCCTCCCGCTGCCACAATCCAGACACACCACCACTTCAGGATGGGTTCCCTGAGCGTTTCCAAGGGTCAGGTTTTCCCTCTAATGCCTGCTCAGTGGAGCAAACACCTCTTGGTGGGATGCAAGCACCTCCACACTGTGCCCAAGCAAGGCATGGCCAAACATCCTGCCTAGCGAACGCTCCGCGGATACGGCGAGGCATTAGAGAAATAACTTATTCCAAGACAATCCGGTCCCAGGAGGGAGTAGAAGTCCTGGTTGCTCTTCTGGCTTCATCTTTTATCCATCCCTGTGGCTTTTTCCCTCCCCTGCCTGCTGCTAATCAGCATTCTTTGCAAAGAGCAGCTGCTAATCTGCGGCAGTAGTCGGTGCGTGCGGAGCGTGGGGAGGTGGTCGGGGGTGATGAAGCGACACCCTCCCCGCAGCTCCTGCTCCAGCCTCACCAAACCACCCCTTTCCTGAGACCACCGTGGCAAAAACTGGGTTCAACCCTGTGCACTGAGCCCCCCCCCCCAAAAAGCTGTTTCGTAGCACTGGATTTTAGGGAGATAAAAAAACTGTGTTTGTCTGTGTGTGTTTGTGTGCGCGCCCATGTGTATATGTAAATACATATATATATTTTCCCCTCTGAAACAACTCACTTCCCTTTGGGAATAAAAGGGGATCTTTAAAAATGCAAAAATTCCTTCCAGACAGTTTGTCATGTCTTACTAGAAACAGCCGCCCCTATTAGCAATTTAAATGATGCCTTCCATTAGCATAATTTTTAATGAAGCAGAGCACGTGTCCCACATTTGTGTTTGCGATGCTTTGGGGAGGAGGCACTTGGACACTCAATGAACGGAGGAGAAATGGGCTTTGAGGAGATAAAGAATGAGGTGCACATGTGATTTCTGGCCAGGACTTGTTCTCTGCAAGTGGGCTTGCCTTGAAGTAATTTTCATGGAATTTCAGAATGGTTGGGGTTGGAAGAGACCTTAGAGATCAACTTGTTCCAAACCCCTGCCATGGGCAGGGACACCTTCCCCTAGCCCAGGTTGCTCCAAGCCCTGTCCAACTTGGCCTTGGACATTTCCAGGGATGGGGCAGCCACAGCTTTTCTGGGCAACCTGTTTCACCTTCCTCATAGAGAAGAATTTCTTTCTAATATCTAATCTTTTATCCACATTTTATGTATAATTCAGTGGAAAACCACTGACAAAAAAAGATCATGGAAATAAACCGCTATTGCAGTGGAGTATTTTTAGGCTTCAGAAAAGGTTGCAAAGTGCCCATTGTTGGATGTGCACAAATAAATGGTGGCTTTCACTTCCTTTTGATTTTTTTTTTCCAAAAAACTTGGGAGTAGCAAGACTTTTCATCTCTGCTGTCATTCCTAAAGTCTTTGATGGCTTTTAATCACGATCCAGAATCTTCCTCAGGCTGTTGCCCTCCGATCCCAGCTATGACTGCAACTCCAAGTCCTCCTTATCCACCCAGGAGCCCCAAAGGCTTTAGCAAACCTGGAATGACTGATGGCAATAAATGCTAAATAAAATCACTTTGCCACCCCAGCTGAGTCACTCTTATTCCCAATTTTTATTTGGTTTACAGCCCTCCCGAGGCAGTGCCAGGAAGGGGAATGCCGATGGCTTTTCAACTTGATCAAACAGGGCTGGGGTTGGGTTCTGTGGCTGAAAACCTCCATGAGGAAACAGCAAGTGATGTTTTCCCATCTTTTTCTCTGCTTTCCATTTGTTTTCCCATCTTTTCCTCTGCTTTCTCTTTGTTTTCCCATCTTTTTCCCTGCTTTCCCTTTGTTTTCTGCACTGCTTGGAACGTGGGGCCGTCGCACGACGCCGGCTCCTCACGCACGAGCCGCTTGCGCCGTCGGAAGGGAAATTGTGCATGGGTGTGAAATCTTGTGTGCACACATGGCCCACATTTTGTTTGCTTAAAAGCCCGTGCAAAGCTCTGATTTCTTTTTTTCCCCTCCTTTTCCTAATGGGAAAATCCTCCTGGGAACTGAAGTTACACAGGCAATAACACACGACATGAATGGGTAACCGATCCTTGTGGGAAGGACAGGAGTGCCCTTGTGCTGGGCCACCCTTTGGGAGAGCAGAAGGTCACTTGGACCAACCTTTCCTCCGCTCCAGCTCTCCCCAACTCCTGCGTGGATGCTCTGCCATGGCACTGAAACGTCCTCATTAGGATAACAGGCAGATTTCCAGGATCCACTTCTGATTCCCTCGTCCTGGAATGGCCCCAAATATCACAGATGTTTCCAAGGCTCTCCCAGAGGGCGGCGGCAGCTCAGCCTCCACTTTCGGCACGTTGAGCCCTGGCATGCCGGGAGCAGCTGATGCCCTGCTCTGTGTTGGGGATGGCAGCCACCCCAGTGCTCCCAGTGAAGCCAACACCTTCAGCCCAGCACAGAGAGGTCTCCCAAATTGGGGTAGTGTCCAGCTGGACCTTCCAAAGCCATGTCTCCCAAACTGGGGTAGTGCCCAGCTGGGCTTTCCAATGCCCTGTCTCCTAAAGTGGGGTAGTGCACAGATAGCCTTTCCAAAGCCATGTCTCCCAAACTGGTGTAGTGCCCAGCTGGACCTTCCAAAGCCACGTGGCATCCTGGAGATGCAGTGTCCGACCTGTGCACTCTGCAGGAATTTCTGGGGAAAAACATGTCTTTTTAGGACATCCTGCAAGAAAGTGCTGCTCTTGGACAAGGACTTTGTTTGAGGAGGGATGCAGGGGAGAGAGAAGCATGGGTGTCTCTTTTCCACAGGAAAGCAGAGCACTGAATTCCTGTGAGGTCAGTTTGGGCAGTGGGGAAAAGGGGGAACCTTCCTCAGTCTACCTCAACCCCAAGAAAACACAGCCCCGTTTTCCATGCTGGGTCCCATCCTGACAGCAGGAGGATGGGACAGTGAGTCCAGAGACATGAAGTCTTGGTTTATCAGGTAATGTCAGGAAATTATTTCCCTCCCACCTTCCCTCCTGTGCTCCCCCACCTGCCTCAGGAGAGGCTGTGAAACTTGTTTCACTGAGATGGCAAAGTGCTTGGGAAAGCTCAAGTGAAAGAAGGAGGTGTTATTGATGCTGATTTTTCTCTGCCAGCCAATTAAGGGGGAAAACGTGAAAATGACAAGTTCCTCACTGAGATAAGGAACAGCCTCTTGTGGGATGTATCTTCCTTGGGAAGGAGGCAAGAGCTCCCTGTTTGAGGAGACTGGAAATACCAGACAGTAAAGAGAAGCATCTCTGCACGTTGCCGACCTGGCCCTTCACCCCCACGTGTCCTCATTTCTATCTGCTCCAAACGACTGAAAAGTGGGTGCAAAGTGCTGCTCTGGCAGGGTGGTTTTGCTGGCTGGTGTGGTACCAATGCCAGTGCAAGGAGACAGGTTCCAAATCAGATACCAGGACGTCCCACCAGGAGGTGAGACTGGCAGGGCTCTGAAGGGCTTCAGCTCCTTGGAAACGCAGTGATGGGGAAAGGGAGAAATGCAGCTTGTGCTGTGTGGTCATATGGGGCTTATACAGGTCAGGTCCTTAGTGGCAGGAATGGAGGTGCTGTTCATCCTTTTTTTTTTTCCCCAATTCATTGGAAAGAAGTGCCCAAAGAAATCTGAGGCTGCTCAACTTTGCTGCTCTGAGTTGAACATGGCCTGCTCGGTGAGATGCTGGTGCATTTTGGCAACAAACAGGTAACTGGAAGAATAACCATCCTTGGCGTCATCAAGGCCAGGCTGGACAGGGCTTGGAGCAATCTGGGCTAGTTGAAGGTGTCCCTGCCATGGCAGTGGGGTGGAACTGGAGGGTCTTTAAGGTCCCTTCCAACCCCAACCATTCTGGGATTCTGTGACTAGTGCAGCATGTCTCATACCCTTGCTGTGCCTTTATTCAAAGCCCTTCATAAATATTAATGAAAGAAAGCACCTTGAAGTCCCCTGTGAATTGGGTCAGGGAGATCAGGGTTGGATCTCTAATGCTGGCTTTCAGGCCACAGGATCATCAGTCCCCAAAGTGATCCTGCTGGTGTTCCTTGGAGGTATCATCCATGGTCCCTGGGTTGTCCTCTCACCTACACTCTCACAGCTCCTGGACCTTGAGCTCATCCTGCATCATTGGAGTGAGTAAGGGGCTCAGAAAGTGATTGTGATACCTCATGGCAGGCACATGGTGGGGTTCTTGGGGCTGACCTGTGCAGGGTCAGGAGTTGGACTTTGATGATCCTTGTGGGTTCCTTCCAACTCATGATATTCTGTGACTCTGTGATTCTATGACTGTGTGATCACAGACACAAAGGTTCACTGCTGCTCCAGGACTAAAATACAGCTGCCTCCCCACCTTCTCTACTTCTCTTCCTTTGAAAGAAAGCCTTTGGCCACTCATGGTGGGGAGCTGTTCAGGAACAGCCATGAGATGGCATCCCAAGTGCTCATGATGAAAAATCCCTTCCTTAGGGCACCAAACTGATCTCAAGGCTCACAGAGAAGCTCTGGGACTGGCCATAATTCTCCAATTTAGAGCTTGGTCAGAGCATTGGAGTTTGTTCTGATAAGTAAAACGTGTGCTGGCACCATAAATGGTCACAAATGGTCCCAAGCCAAGCTTGACACCTCCTCTGGAGGCTGTTGCCATCAACATCGTGGACCTACCCAGGGCAATTCCAGCAGAGACAGGAAGACCCACCTGCAACATTTGGTGTCAGCTGGAGGCTGCAGATCCCAACGTCCTGCAGGCAGGACCTGTGACACTGTGCATAGGATAAGGAATGTCCACCCAATACAGACAATTCTCTTCCTTCTCAGAAGACCAGCTGCCTTGAAAGGATGTTGATCCAGCCAACACAGTGCACTCCTTACACACCCACAGAGGTTAAGGAAGTGAGAAAGTGTGTTCTGTCCAAAAGGGATCTTTAACCTGGACAACATCTTTGATATTCACACGGCTACCTCTGTAACAGTTGAACCCAGTGATGTGAGGCTTCCTTTTCCCCCCAGAGAGACCAAATCAAGTCCATCACAAAATTTCATTTATTTTATTGCCCTCGTTTTATCTTCCAGGTGGAGCTCAAGAGGAAATACTCTATTTTCTTTAGAATTTTCATTTTGGAATACCCGAGTTATCGTCTCTGATTGAAGTTGGCCCCTGATAAATATTCCAGAGAAAGGAGCCAGACATCCATCAGTAGGTGAGGATGAGCTTGTCAGAAAAGTTTCTGTAAACCTTCTGATCAAAACCTTTGGTTTTGCAGCTGAACGATTTCTTAGGTGGGGCAGTAAATAATATGGGTGCTGTAAGACTGTATTTGTCCCCCTGTTAGGACTCCCTGGTGCTCTCTACTTTCTCCAAGTGGCTGGTTTTTCCTGCTGTACTCTGCTGTCATCTGGAACACAAACTGATGGTAATTGGCCTTTTAATAACACCAGCACATATTTGTCCAGTGTGACCAAGTGCCAGGACTGATTTGGCCTTTATTATCATGCAGCCTTCCAGAAAATTAATTGCTATCTCTGTCAGTGACAACTCAGGCTCTTTAAGATGAGCAGCTCCTCTTGGTTTAAATAGTAAACTTATTGAAGGGGGGGGATCTCTTTTTTTTTTTTTTCCTTAAACTAGATTTAATTTGCACTAAGGAAGATTAATGTAAAATAGAATTTAACTTCCAAGCCAGCCTTCCTTCCTTCCTT
>VXAU01005701.1:1005916-1051141 GCA_013399695.1 Formicarius rufipectus | reverse complement strand
AGTTTTATTATTTTTGATACTTTTTATTAAAATATAGGGTCAATTAATACATCTAGTTTTATTGTTTTCCATGTTATGAAAACTATTTAGTCTTACATAAATCTTGAAATGAGACAACTTCTTATCACTTTTTGAGTATAGAAAATGCTGTTAAAATGGGGTTTGGGACCAATTTGTTTGTTTGTTTTTCCTTAGATGCTGAGTTATTTTCATAAACAAAGTAAAGTTCGTCAAGGAGTAGAAGAAATGCTCTATAGATTGTATCAGCCTATTCTCTGGAGAGCACTGAAGGTAATTACCCTTTTCAAAACATAAGACTTTTTTTTCCCACCACTGAATTTTGTGTCCCTCTCATATCTTTTGTATTTATTAGTTGCTTTTAAAGTGAAATGGCTACAAAAAAAACAAAATCGGTGTTTAACATCTCAGGTGTAGCTGACTAACTTTGTAAGTTGTAGTTAGGCAAAGTATGCACAACAGGATTCTGATTTGTTCATATAATTTCCTTCTATAATTCAGTTTTGTTACAGGTACCTGGAATGCTTTCCAGGATTGCTCTTGGTATTCTCATCTTCTCAATTTGGAAATTTTGTGTAACATTGTATTCTTCTGTCCCAGATCTTTAGGGAATTATCAGTGCTTTATTGATCAAACCCAGAAATGATCAGATGAGGATGTCCTCTCAATTCCTGATTAATTATCAGCCTTAGAATACAACTCAATGAACTTATCAGAGTATTATTTCAGAAAAATTTTATTCTATTTGATTGTACATACAGACATTCACACTATGGATGTGCTTTTAATCAGGCATTGGGAATGAAATTTCTTAGTTCTACTTTTGCAGTATTTATGTGTGTCTTCCTGTGAACTGCATTGCCAGACCCAAGGGGACCTCCTGCAGTTTGCCTTCTCAGTTACACTCTATGATTAAGATGAGCCAAGCTTCCTTTTTTGTGAACAGCTTTTGTTTTGTCTTAGGTTCTGAAATCCCTGATTGTGAGAGCACACATACTGTTTGTTACAGCCAAAGCAAGTGCTATTAAACATTTACAAGTTCATTTACTGATTGGTCCTAAGCATCTTCTTTAGCCATGAGAGAAGTATTTGAACTTCTAAAAGTTGGAAGTATTTAATACCAACTTAAAACGTTGTTTAAAATGGATTTTATGAGTTAGAGGAAGAGGTTTAGAGCTGTTTGGTGTCTATAGGACCTTGTGATCCAAGTGGGAAGATGAACAGACTCATTGCTAGCCCAGTATCTTGCTTGGCCTTACAGTAAGGGTTGGATTCCATCCTTTTAGAATTAATATAAATAAGGAGCCTTCTGGATGGAACAGGTATGTTCCAGGTGCAAGAGAATAATAGCTACAAAGCATGGCTTCCTTTAATTGCTACCTTTTTGTCCCCAAAAAGAATAGGGGGTTTAAGTGATTTCTGATAGGCTGGCATAATTCTTGACTAGTATCTCAGAAACAATTTCAGAATGGTTAGCAAAACAGTATTCCATTCTTTAGGGAGTTGCTATCTGTAAATGGAGATTAGTGCTCATTTTCCAAAGCCCAAGAGTCAGCTCAAATATAAGATTGGAGTATTTTGGAGGAACATTCTGTCAAACTTTATTAAATCTGCATATTTAGCTGGAGAAATGTAACAGAAAGGTATGTCTTGAGGGGGGGAAAAAAGGTTAATTATTGGTTTGCAACAAGACGGTGGGAGAATTCCACTGATTCCAGAAGTGGTAGAAATTTTTAACAGCTGCTATTTATAATCTTCACATCACTAATGGTTCCATTGCTAGAACAAATCATATGGTACTGCTGGAGTGGTTGGTGTTTTGAAAATAACTTGCTGTGACTGAGAATCGCTGGTAGTTTAAGATACAGAACCGAGAAGGGAAGCTTATAATTGTCCTTACTGAATCCTTATGGATTCTACTCCAAATCTTGAAATGTCAGTTTAATTTTAGGTAAGCAGTTTTCTGCTCCTATTTGAGCCAAATCCCTAATTTAATATAGGAAGAACAAGTCTTGTTGCAGAGCATTGGTTATGAAACAGGACATTATCATTATCAATTTTTATGAAAAAAGGACATTTTGCAGAAAGTAAAGATACTTCAGTTGTAAGAATACGATGGATTCCAGAAATGTTTGTGTTGAAACTACTTGAGTTTCATCTTTGAAATATTTAAACTGAGGATGCACATTTGTAATGCAGAGTTTTCTGTTTCTTCTTAAGTTACTTGTTTTGCAAATACTTAAATTGTACAAGCTTCAGTTGGGGCTTCTACCTACACATATTTTTATAAGCTTTTATGCAACTTGAAGTTTTTATACTATAAGCCCATATGTAACTTCTTCATCTTTTTCATGTCTTTATTATAAAAAGTAGGTGTCGGCAAACATAATATAGTTGTGCAGTAATTAGTTATTAGTATAAGAAGCTATATGGATATAAAGATACGGATATTTAGTGTGAGATAAGTAGTGATTAAGCTATTTCTTATCAAGCTCAAAAAGTCAAGAATCACTCCTCCAGGAATTCAAGCTGCTGAAGGAAGTGATTCCTTTAAAGTGGTGTGTTTGCTTGTTGTCTTTTTTTTTAAACATCCTACACTTTTAAAGTAACATATACTGAGGAAATAGTGTTTTAAATATTTGGAAGTGAATTTCAGGACCTGTAAGACCAGATGAAACCTAAAAGAAGGCTCTGAAATTAAATGAAGAAAAAAATTAAAATATTTTTTAAAAGATTCTGAAGGTTCCTCAGAATAGTAGAAGCAAAAAGATAAAGAAATATTAGTCATTTAAATAACTTCAGGCTCTTGCATGAAAAAGTCGGGTGGTTTAAAAGAGGATATGAATTTAAAGTCTTAGATTCTACCTCTGTGAAGACATTTACTCTGTTACAAGCTTCAATATGCAAATACATTTGGGATAAATTCTAGTTAAGTGAAAGCAGGAATTTGAACTGTGGGTAGTCAGTTCAGAATTAAAGTGAGCTTAATGGAATTCAGTGTAATGCACTTAGAAAGTTTATGGAAATTAACTTTCTGGAATGGCCATGGTAGACAAGGTCTAGGTTAGTGCACAAAAACACATTTGAATTAATTTTCACATGCAGTATTAGTGCAGAAGATCTATTTCACCCTGAATTCACATATTAGCTTCTTATGTGTTAATTCTGAAATATAAGCAAGCTCAAAGTTAAAAGATTTCCTACAGCTTCATAGGATAGAATTAAGAATTATGATCCTTTCACCTTTAAACTGTTCACATTATCCATAATAAATAAAGTAAAACACAAGTCCCTAACTGAGAAATGTATGTATGTGTTTTATTTGCCTTTGTAGTATTCAGTTTAGAATTGCTATTAATTTTGTTGACTTGAAGAATTTGGAAGGTTTTGGTTCTACCCAGAAATGTCATCCACCACATCAGGATTGATCCTGGAGAGAAATACAAAATAGACTGCAAATGAAGTAATTGTGGCTCATTTCTTTCACATTTTTATGTTTTTATTTGTCATTAGTTTGTTTAAGTCTAAATATTACATGGTTATTGTCATGTTTCTTTTCCCTGGCTTTGATCTGAATATTCCTTATGACAAGGGAAGAAGAAAATTGGATTATTAAAATAGTCAGGAAGTTCCCTGAACTGTCTCATCTTGTGGTTAGAATTAAGCATACTTTGTTTCATTACACTATATATATATTTCTTTTTACTTGGACCCAAAATCTGAACAAAATTCTTCTTTCCAGGCAAAGTTGGCAGCAGCATTGCACTGCTGTCTCTGATAAATAAAATGCAGTTTCTGGTTAGATTTCAGGTTTTCTTCTGAGATGCCATGAATTTCATCACTGTTTCATTGCCTGCTCTCTTTTTCTGTCCTTTAAGAGTCCACAGGGTCAGTTATCTTTCACTGAATGTCTAAATAGGCACCTTTGTCATTTTTCTTTGCATTTAGGGCTCTACAACTAACAAAAAACTGTTACAAATAGTAAAATGTGTGAGGGTTGTGAGGCTTGCCATAGATTTTTGATGAGCTGCCTGGAGCTCAGAACATGGTCCTATTACTTATGTGCAGAGATGCAGAACTGAATATGTTTATGCTGGATAAGTTACTCTCCAGCCTTTCTGGTGCTTAGTTACTAAATACTGGTTTCCAGAAGAAATAGGCTCGAGCTTTTCAATTAAATCACCTGTCTCTTGACAGGCAAGTTAATTAATTCTGTAATTTAATCTGCTTGAATTCAAGATTCTTTTATCCTAAAGAGGAGTTTTAAGGCAACCAAGAGAAATCCCCATTGCTTTTAATTTATTCAACATTACAGAAAGCAGAAAGACTCTGATTGTGACTCTTCAGGGTCATTGAAGCTGATATGCTTTCAAAGCCAATTGTAACAATAACTCAGGTGTTACTTAAGGGGCAAAAAAGTAAGGTAAAACATTAAAACTCATATGTGACTCTTAAGTTCTCCCTTGCATTTATAAATTCATCTCCTCCATCTACTTAATTTAAAACACTAACTGGCTAAAATTGTTGGAAGAGCAGAATTTGACAGGACATGCTTTTGGATACTAATATTCTGTCCATATTGAAAAACTATGTTTTCTTCCCTTGTCACAGGCCAGAAACTCAGAAGTTCGAGCCAATGCAGCATTTTTGTTTGTTGATGCTTTTCCTGTTCGTGATCCCAGTTTTAACACTGCAGAGATGGACAGTGAAATTCAGAAACAGTTTGAACAGCTCTTTGTAAGTTTTAATGAAACCAAAACGTTAAAAATTAAACTTTCATCAAAGCTAACTCAAAATTAATTGTTGATACAATTAACATTTATGCAACTTCTGGATCATATTTTTAGGAAGATTTTTTTTTTTAGGAAGAAGTCTTTGTTGCAGAAAATGCAAAAGTAAAGTAATATTTTAGATTTTCATAGTAGGTTCTCAGCAGATGACACATACCATTTTCAAGTCTGAAAAGGAAATATTTGGCTTATTCATTAATCTGTGAATGAGAGATGCTTTTAAAAGCCTAGAAGTATGATAACAGATCTTGGTTCTTATTTAACCTTGGATTGGAGAGGAGAGCTTTACGGTTAATATGGACACATTCAGTGAAAGTTGAGTACTGTAATTCTAAATAATTCTGAAATTAAATAATAGTGGAGATAAGAATCTAAAAAACTCTTTACCAGTCTAGATGGGTGAAAATGGGCATAGTATTTTCATTAAGAAACTATTGGGGGATTCCTGAGTAAACATCAGATAATTGAATGTATTTCTAAGTTTTTATGTTATGGCACAGGAGCAGTGATCAGTGTAAACTCCTATTAGTAGAAGCCTGAATATTCTTAATTAAATCACAAATACAATATTAATGTGATGTATTAAAAAAGAAATTCAAAAGTCCAACTACAAAAGTTGTCCAATAACTGTCTTAATTTTGTTTCTGATTTAAATTGCCTAGTTTCCTTTCTCATAAAATGCCTTGAAGGACTATTAATATTACAGTTCTTTTATCATATGACAGTTTGCATAAGATTTAAAAGGTAATGGAATGGTTTTTCTTTATGATAGGCTCATGTCAAACAGCAGCAGAGTCACACTGATGCATATTCTCACATTATCAGTCTTCTGTTTGTTTCAGAATCTCTTAGAAGATCCTCATCCAGTTGTCCGCTCTACAGGGATACTTGGAGTTTCTCAGATAACATCCAGATACTGGGAGATGATTCCTTCAGTAATTGTTGCTGATCTTTTAAAAAAGATAACTGGAGAGCTGGCATGTGATACAGCATCTGCTGATGTTCGCTGCTCTGTTTTTAAGGTAAATAATTTTTCTAAATTAAAAGTCACGTTTGTAATTTTTATATTTTACTTGATGCACAGGTTACTGCTATGGGCAACTTTAAGTCAAAGAAATAAATTGTTTTTCCAAATTACTTAGGCAATAAAATTTCTAGAACATGGAAGTTTGACATGTTTTATAAAAGCCATATATTTGGAATACACAAATGCCCTGACTGATGGGCTTTCTGACTGTCAGCTACTTTATATTTCCAGTCTTACACTCATCGTTTGAACCTGATAACTCAGTTAATTTAGGTGTTAGAAATTATACTTAGGCTTCAACACATATGCAACCATGTCCCAGGATGTTTTCATGTCACTAGTCTTAGCACGTCCCAGGACATGCACAATTAGGATTTTGTACTCCACTTTGTGTTTCTGAGATTTGGATAGATATAATTCCACACTGTTTCCTCTGGTAATGCCTCCTCCCATGCATTGCTCAGTACGTTGGAATTGGTTCATCTACATCTTTCTGACATATTGTAAATAATGATAGACAGAAAAATGAACTGCCTGAGGAGTATTTTCACTTGAAGATTTTGTGTCTCTGTCAGTTCAGCCTTAAATTGGACGAATATTCATGCTAATCCTCACTTGTTCCTTTACAGCTGCATGGAGAGGGGGGGTATACTGGATAAGCAGAAAGGGTTGATTTAAAAATAAATTGGAAAAAAAGTATGCATTTTAAATTTGAAATCAGAAGACTTTAGGGAGCTGGTATTGCTACCAGAAAAAGCACTTGACAGTGTGCTCTCAGGTAGAAGGCAAGACTGTGACCTCAGTGAAGATCTGAAGCTCCTTCAGCTGAAGTGAGTTCACTGAACAGTTCACTGGAAATATGAAATAACCAAACCAATTTTTGCTAAAGAATATTACAAGAATAACATGCATGTCCAATGTCTGTCCTGCTTCATTTAGCCTTAAAAGTGTCATGGTCCACTAGTTCAATAATTTTTAGCTACATATTTTTTCAAACTTACTCTTTCTGCTTTGATTGTTTGGTTTTCTTAGTGCCTCCCAATAATTTTGGACAACAAGCTAAGTCATCCTTTAGTGGAGCAGCTGCTGCCAGCAACCAAACACAGCCTTCATGACAGCTCAGAGAAAGTGCGAGTGGCATTTGTCGACCTCCTGCTGAAAATCAAGGCTACCAAGGCTGCTAAGGTGGGATAAAAGGTGCTTGATAAGTAGCAAGGAGATAAAACCAAGGCATTTATTTTTTTTTTAAAAAGTGCATTTTTTGAGACCACTGCAGTATTCCTAAAAAGAAAGAAATACATGCTTTGCTGTAGTAATTCTCTTAATGCCTGTGGTATCCTGAGCACTCCACGGATGTGTGTTAGGAGATGTATGACTTGGTTTACAGAATCAGCAGAAACAAAAATCACAGAACTTGTTCTGAAAGTGTTGGATTATGAAATCTTAATCATGATTTCTATCATGGACTATTGTTATTTTTAAAATACTCAACAAGCATAATCCCCTAATATAATCATGTGTATTTTTCAATATTCATTTCTGCATCACTCTGTCACCTCACTTTTTCTGGTGCTGGGTTTTAATTCTTCATTAGATATGATAGAGCAGTATGACTTAAAGGACTAGTACCTATAGTCAAGTCTTGATCCCTTAGTATCAGTTATCTGTACAGTAAAATAAAGTCAAGCTTTTTTTAACTTGCATTCAGTATCAACAATGCTTTAGTTTGATTGTTCAATGTTATTTTGTGTACAGGCTCTTAAAAAAGTATTCATGCCACTGTTAAATGTATGAAAAATTTTTGGTTTAAAGTTATTTGTCATTCTCTGTGGAAGTTCAAACAAATCTTTTTTGCTTCTCTGAATTATTCTGAATTTGCTGCTATAAAAGTCAGAGGAAAAAGACAATTCTCAGCTTCAGGGATTTTTATGGGGGAAGGAAAGATCAGGTTTACATAAAAGCAAAAAGAATAGCAAGTGTTAGATGTTTTTCCATAATTTCCTCTTTATTTAAAAACTGTAATATATCTCTGGTAAGTCCTGGGATCACTTTAATGTTTATTACAAGAGCCTTCTTTTTATGACAGTTCTAGTAGAGAGGTCCAGAGTTTGAACTTGCAGGGTAATTAGCTGCTGCAAATATTTCTGCTCTAGAATAATTTTTTTCAATGGCAAAATACCTTTCCTTTTTTTTTTTGGTGGTTTTTTTTTTTTGCTTTAATCTGAAATTGCACAAAATAATTAATTCAAGATCTTGTTAAAAAAAATTGCAGATGTGAGTAGCATTAATGGTGGCATAACAAACTGTGTATTCTTTTGGAATTTCATAGTCTTATTTTCTGTGTACAAAAGAAAATTTTCTGTGTTAGAGCTCTGCTAACAATGAGAGGCACTTATGGTTTGGGTTGTTTTTGGAAAGGGTGTTGATCTATACAGGTTTTTAGAGTGTATGTAGTACTTGTAGGTAGTTTGGTCCTATTTTGTCCTATGATGAGAATATGAAACATGGCATATAATTCCATCTTGCGGTGATATCCTTGTAGAGTAAACTATTCTTCCCTATATCTATGGAATTGCATTAGCACTGCAGGTGTATCGAGCTGGAATTGCTTGAACCAAAATTTTATCAGTATGTCAGAGGTACCAAAAGATTTATTGATGCATCAGAACAGCAAAAGTAGCATTGCTGCAGCAGAATGTGACCTTCAGTACGTGCTGGTGTTTGGTAAAAATAAAAACTGCTCATGCTTTCCTGGGAAATGCTACTTATATTTGTTGAGACTACTGACCTGGAAAACACTTAATGAAGGCGATTGTTTTCTCCTTTCTTTTTTAATTCCTTTAATACCTTTTTCTCTTTCAAAAAGTTCTGGAATATCTGTCCCATGGAGCATCTTCTGGCTCGTCTTGAAGTCGATTCACGGCCGGTGTCACGGCGCATAGTGAACCTCCTGTTCAACTCTTTCTTTCCCGTTAACCAGCCTGAGGATGTGTGGTGTGAGCGCTGTGTTACTCTCATCCAGATGAATCCAGCAGCAGCCAGAAAGTTCTATCAATATGCTTATGAATATACTGCCCCCACCAATATAGGTAAAGTACAAAACCTTGGGAGACTTCAGAGCTTTTCATTTCTCCTCTTAGATGCAGTACTGTACGCTCCAGCCATGGGTGTTACCTGGTCGCTCTGTCCCCCTTTCTCCTCATGTATCTTAAAACTATCTTAGTATCTATTTCTCATGTGGAAATAGGGTATTAAAATACCCTGGTGCCCTAAGTGATTTGAGATCTTTGTGTGAAAGATTCTACAGAATATATATATTTATGTCTGGTAATCTGATTATCTGGGATTGTGGATCAGTATTTTCAAGTTTCTTAGGGAAAATCTAAGAAGCCCTCCTTCCTATTAAAAGCTTCAGAAAGTTTCAGAGAAAAGGGCCTGTATGGCACAGAATGTTGCTGCTTTTTAGAAAAGTGCTGTTGAACCAAGTAAAATCAGAGAACCCCCTTTCAGAGGAGTTCTGATGAAAATCAAGTAGTCAGCATGGAGTGATTGGGTGAGATTCCCAAGCCATTGCCTCTGGACTGATTGCCTTGGTAAGGGAGCTACAAAATCACATGATTATGCAATCAGCTGGTTGTAATTTCACCAGAGTGGGCATAACCCTTTCACTTTATCTAGAGCTGAGTTCCTCATTCAGGAATGCAGTGGTTGGGCTAAATACTGGGAATTGCCATAGGATGGGATGTGTTATTGAATGTAGGTTATTAAATTAACAGCTCTGCCAGATGAACATAAGAGCTATGGGAGCTTCCCCTGGTCCTGATGGTGGTTGTGGTTTTGGGGTTGTTTTAGTATACTTTTTAACCAGTAAAAAAATAGAACCTGATTATAGATAAAATTGCCATTTCCTGTTCATCCTTGAGGATATTAAACATGTCACATTCTTCCATTGCTTTTGCAAGGAATTTTTCTCCTTTCCTAGTTATTTCTGGTCCTTCTGCCTGCTTTTTAATACTGGCTTTCCAGCTTTGTAATTAGAAGAATTTATTAGGAACGTTAAAAAGTAGTAAATGTCTAATTTATTCTTATTCTATTTAAATGTAGCTAAACTGATGCTCACTATTCGGCGCTGCTTGAATGCCTGCATCCAGAAAGCAATGAAAGAGAGTCTGCATGATAGTGGTGATGAAGATGAAAGTGAAAAGGAGAACACAAGTGTAAGAAAGTCCTCTTTATGCTAAATTCTAAATGTGGTGCTTAATTTGAGACCCTTAAGGATATGACACAAATCTAGGGGAAAGCCCTCAGGCATCTGTGGAATAAGGAGAGAACTGCCATGATCATATTTTTGTGTCCTGCATTAGAAGAAATTTGGTGAAGTAGGTAGAATAAGATACAAGGAATATAAAGTGTATTTTAAATTAATAGTTCCCTAATTCCAGTACTAAGTACAAATTGGTTTGGTTTTGCAAATAAATTATTCAAAAAAATTACCATTGGCAAGATATGTGAAGTTACATGGAGAGAGTAAGACTGAATTGTGGAGTTCATGTTATACAGCAACGGCAGTGCCTTTATAAAATGAATAGAAACCTGTTTTTGAATCCTTATTTTAACTTACATTGATATGTAAGGATGTAATAGGTAATAGCATCTAAGTGTTTGTATTTCAGGTGTTGGATAATGTGTTGTCAATAAATGATGTGGCCAGCATGGCAAGTTTGTTGGAGATTGCTGTAATTCTCTGGAGAAGTATCCACAAAGCACTAGATTACAATGAAGACGCCAAAGACTATGCTATCAAGAAATTTGCTTCTGTACTTCCTGAATATTTTAGAGTATTTAAGGTAAAGAAAGCCTAGGTTTTCCTCTATTTTCTTAGTATTTTCTTCAGATTTCATGTTTTCTGTCTTTGATCTATTTTTCAGCATGAAGTATTCTTTTTCAGTGTTCCTTAAAACTGTAAACAATAGCAAGTTACTTGGAATTCCACAAATGGGTAAAAGCTATTCTTCAATTGCAGCATCTGACTGCTGAACCTTTATCTAAATAGTCAGCTCAGAAATACTTACGTAATAAATTGCTCTCCTTTTAAGGTTTTTCTAGGATTTTATTTTTTTAATTGTAAATTAAAATGTGCCCTTGCAGAATAAATACTCAGTGTATGTTAGAGTCTATGCTTTTTTCTACCCCCTACCCCCCAGACTCTTCCACCACCTCTTTTTGTCCCAGCTGCTGGAACAGACACCTGAAGGAACTGAGGCTCCTTTTTTACGGACATGACCTGGCCATGTGCACTTGGCCCAGAAAGCCAGATGTGTCCTGGGCTGCATCCAAAGCAGTGTGGGCAGCAGGTCCAGGGAGGGGATTCTGCCCCTCTGCTCCACTCTAGTGAGACCCCACCTGGGGTGCTCCATCCACTCTGGGGGCCCAGCACAGGAGGACATTGACCTGCTGGAGTGAGTCCAGAGGAAGCCACCAAGATGATCAGAGGGCTGAAGCACCTCTCCTGCAAGGAAGGGCTGAGAGAATTGGGATTGTTCAGCCTAGAGAAGAGAAGGCTTAGGGTGACCTAATTGCAGCCTTCCAGCACCTGAAGGGAGCCTACAAGACAGATGGAGAGAGACTTTTTACAGGGCACGTAATGACAGGGCAAGGGTAAATGGCTTTAAACTGAAGAATAGGTTTACATTAAATATTAGGAAGAAATAGAAGGCTGTGATTTTTGCTAATTTAAATCTCCTCTCTAATGATCTGTTGATGCACTTATTTATTGTTTGGGTTTGATACAGGCAATTACTTAAAATCAGTAATTTTCAAATTATCAGTCTCCTTGCCCTATTTAATTGTTTTAGTGTTATTCTGGAGGAGTGGGTAGTAGTGTCTGCTGCACTTGTAGCGCATTTGGAAGGATTACCTACTGGATGTCTCTTTTTTAGCTGATGGCTTTTGTGTTGAAGTATACTGAGTAATGTTGGCTGTTACACTTGAACTTTGCATTAGATAATCAGGGGATGAAAAGCAGTTTGTTGCTAAGTAATATTCTGCAGCATAGATACACCAAATACTCTCTCTAACCTGAAAGCATTTGGAAGTTGTCAAAGACATTCCAAATTTTTTAGAGGATGTAACATTCCTCATGAGAGGTTCTGGTGAACAGACAAGATATCCAGCTTTAGCAAGCAACCTCTTTCACTCTGATATTCTTACAGTGAGTAAGCAGCTTGGATCTAAAAGGGCCTGTCATCAGAGGCTTATTTTCTGAAAGACTATAGTTTGAAACAGCCTGTCTCTTTCCTGAAAAGGCTACAAATATATATTAAATGTTCTTTTAAAAATAGGAGCTTTAAAAAGGTTTTAGAACTTGAAATGTCTAAGTAGGTCTTAATTTCATTTGACTGGTTTCTTGAAGCTTGGACATGTGGATATACCATTTTTGAAGTGTCTTTACCATAGATCGGTTTCTGTATAACCTGAGTGAGATTGCCATGGCCTAGAACATGTATTATGACATGTTGTAATGAATAATAGTGCATTTAACATAACTATTGTTATATAAGCACACTTTCCTTTAGAGGCTTTTTAATAAATTTGCTGTGTGAATGAATATTCATTTGAGGCACTGGTTCCTTGACAGGAGTTAGATGGTGTCGTGGTTGTGCAATTTAGCATGAGTCACTACTGCGAAAAAAAGTAAAGTAGAGCTGTTAGTTCTTTTACAAAGGTTATTAGTCTAAGGGAGCCGTAATTATTCAGGGTAGTTATTCTGGCAGTTTGTCAGAAAGCTGAATGATAAGATAATTGATAAGTGACCTGAGAATAGGAATCACACCTTTCAGATTGCAAGCTACATATTGTTATGAGCTTCTTTCAATTCCATTTATAATGGAAAGAGGAAAATCCTTATTTTGATAAAATTTAATCATACTTTTTCAGTACTCTCCCTAATTGTGCATGTATGTGTGTACCTGCACATGGGCATCATCTAATGTACTTTTTTTATCCTAGGATGAGCGTTGCATGATTCCACTGGTTATTCTAGCATCCTTTATGCCCCCTGCTGCTATTCCTACATTCAGGTACTATTTTCAAATATAAAATACAAATTACAGGAAATTTCTTGTTGACTGTATTTGCTAATATTTCACAAATTTTTGTATTAGATGCCCATTTGAATAAAATAGTCCACTAAATGCAATAACTTAGTAAGGTTTGTGATGTACAAGTGTGTCTGAGTCATTGGTGAATCCGTTCTCTATTATATTGCGTGATTTTCTTTGGATTTTTCTGCATTTAAGGATGTAAATCTAATGCATTTCTTTCCATTTGCTTGTTTTCTTTTAAGCTGTGGTGTCATTTCCAGACTCAGAAATATTGACAGTGGAGCTGACCAAAGCAAATATTCTACTCTGATCGACTGTGTGTGTCGCTGGGGTCAAGTGGGGCACATTATAGAATTAGCCTGTGATTGGTTGTCTGACACACTAACCCCAAGAAAGGTATGCATATGTCCAAAAACTAAGGGATTGCCAGATTGCGTGAAAGCCTCATGCTTTTTTTTTTAATAGAATAAGACTATAAATGTTTCTCTGCTTTGAAATTTGTTGTAAAGTATTAGCTTAAATAAATAAATACAAATAAAATGCTAACAACTCTGTTGTAAAAATACTAACAGTATTGTATTGGTTTTGTGCTTCATTCTTACTTAGAATGTTAAAACATCTGGACGCCGAGTACGTATCCATGTAACACAGGAATCAAAGCCAGAATTAGCAATTGATTACCTGGAGTATTTATTGACTCATCCTGTCAATCGTGATTGCCTACTTTCTGTACATAAAAAGAAATTGAAGAAGCTTTTGAAAATCCTCAGTGCTGCAAAGGTAGTATTCTTACCATGAACAGTGCTTATAGAAGAGATCTTAGCATCATATACTGCCTGAGTCAAATTAAAGGCCTACAAGAATAAATAAATAACATTCATGATCCCCTTGGCCTCTGTTAAAAGCTCTTCCTTTCGATTTGTACTTCAAAAAATATTCTAAACTGGAAGTATTGTAGATAAGAATTGTTTATAGATGGCATGTTTAAACCAGTTTGTCATTTTTAGGTGTCTCAAAATTTTTGTGACCTAGCATTGAGTGTTTTTAAGGGACCTGACTTTTGGTGTGTATGTATAAGGAATAGTCTGAAAATCTGTTATGGCATTGCAAAGTGAAAGTAATTGAAAGTATGCTTGTTGCTTTTCAAGGTTTGGTGATTTTTTGTTCTTATTATTTTCTTGTTTGTTTGTTGGTTGGTTGTGTGTGTTTGGTTGTGTGTGTTTGGTTGTGTGTGTTTGGTTGTGTGTGTTTGGTTGTGTGTGTTTGGTTGTGTGTGTTTGGTTGTGTGTGTTTGGTTGTGTGTGTTTGGTTGTGTGTGTTTGGTTGTGTGTGTTTGGTTGTGTGTGTTTGGTTTTCTTAATTGTTTAAAGCTATTTAGAAAAACATTTGAAAAGTTTTTCTGAAAAATATAAATGCAAACCTTGGTATTTCAGGGGGTTCTTGGTTCCATTCTGGAAGGAACTGATGCACATTCTGGTAGCTGGAATCAAGCAACTAGCCTAAGAACCTTCAGCCTCTTTTGCAGGCTTAGTATTCATCTTCAGCACAAGGTACGGTTATAGCTTTCAGAATAAGCTGGAGTTACACCTGACAGGATAAGGAAATCCCAAAAGAACAGAAAAGATAATTTGTAAACTTCCTTTTTTTTGTTGTTTGTTTTTTTCAGTTTTCGGAAGAAGGAGAAGATTACCTCTCCTTTCTGAAGGAAACAGGTGCATGGATAGAAAATCAAGTTGTGCCTTTCATACTGTCAAGTGATCAAGAGGATGGTATTTCAAAACACAGTAGTGTTTCTGAATTAATTATCCAGGTTAGACATAAATCAACCTGCTGCCAATCTGCAACCACATGTGTAGCAGTTTGTGTGCTGACAAACAGGGCGCTGGCATTTGTGGAACCCAGCAAGTGCATGAACTATTGAAACTCAGTCCTAATTGTTCTGAATTTGCAGTTCTGTGCTCTTGCTATTTCTTTTATGATTAAAATCACTTTTTAATCAGTTTGAGTTATAACCTTTACATTTTAAAAGTATTAAATTTTTCAAACCCTAGCAATTAAATAGCTGGAGTCAACAATATCTTGTTCTTATCATTTCACACTTGTGTAAATGCCCACTCAAGCAATTCTTAGCACATCAGGTGCTGTAACCTGAATGTCCCAAATTTTAGGTTTCTAACAAGTGATTCTTGTCTTCAGTCTCTCATCCCCGATAAAGGTCTTTTCCAACCTAATCAGTTCTATGATTCTGTGTTTACTTCCTTGTGTTCTTCCTTCCTTTCTTTTCTTTCTGCTTTTCAAAAGTGTGGAGGCACAGAACTCAACCTTATAGAAAAAATAAGACAAAAAACAGGGACTCTTTTCCAGCATTACCAGAATGTTCATGATCGATTTCCCAGGCTTGAGGACAACATGAAAACAAAACTTTATTGATGAGCAATAGGACAGGCTGATAGTCACCTGTAAACTCATCTGACATTGTTTGGCTAGCCAACAATGAAACACAATGATCATTACTAGTAGATCTTAAAGTTCATTCACTTCATTAATTCCAAAGAAAAAAATGAGTTGTAAGGACTGATGTGACTTGTCTGGAAGTCAGGAAGAGAATCCAAGCCTCTTGCATCACCTGTAACAAGCCATATGCTTGTTAAGCAGCAGCTTCTGTTTGCTTCTCACCTTGTATGCTGTTTTTTGTTGGAATGAGACATTTGTTGTGCTTTTTAATTGTTTGGTGTGTATACTTAGTAATAATGCTGACATTAAAAGCAAACTTTAGTTTTTCTCTAAATATCCCTATAACGTACAAGAATGACAGTTTTTCCTTTAATACTGTTTTGTATGTAAGAGGACCAGAGTGTCTCTCCTTTTTCCACCTACTCTGTCACTTACCCTGGGAGTTTCCCATTCTTTTCCATTTCACCCCTCCTTACCTGGTTTGGGACTCAGTTTAGCACTTAGTGCTCTGAGCAGGGATTCACTGAGAGGCTGTTTCCTTTAGGCCACTGATTCACTGATGTGTTGACTGTGGGGCTGATAGAATACAAACCCCAGTGTCATCACTTATTGTCCCTTACTCTGATCTTCATTCACCCCTCACAGAAAGTATCTGATGATATAATATGGAGGGGGTTTTTTAGCTAGTTTTGAATTGTTTTCTTTGGCATTCCTCTGACATCCACTAAATCCAAGGTGGATTTTAGCACTGAGCTGTGGGTCCTTTCAGATTTTGATGTAAGGAAAGGTTTGGCTCACTTTAGTCACAGTTTGTCCTTGAACAGCCCCACTCACAAATACAGAGTGCTTACAAGTTCTCTGTCCATACATTCATATCTTGATCTGTTTAGGATGTAACATCTGTGTGCCTCTGTAGGGAAAAGCTCTTTTTCTGTTCCGCTTTTTGCTATTCAAGACAGGTAGAGATGTCATATTCTGCCTCAGTAAATGTTAAGTATCAGTGTCTCTGATCTGAGCCTGAATAAAGGAGAGGATTTACTGCCTTTTGAGAAACTCTTTACTAGAGGAAAGGGCATTGGAAGCATTTGGAGAACTGGTTGGGATTCCTGCTTTACAACAGGTGGGAACAGAGTATCTCCAAGCAGGTAAACCAGCTTTCAGAGAAACTTGGCTAAGAGTTTGTGGTTTTAGTGTTTTTAGGTTTTACTGAATGGTTGCTCTATATAAATATTGGATTTCATACAATTCTACATCTCTCTTCTAGGCCTACCTGACAGTGTGTAAAGATGTCATAATGGTTGGCCTGGGAAATCTCACGTTTCAAACACATCTTTTAGATCTGGCTCTTCCAATTATACAAGCAGGTACCATATTTTGTTCTAATATCACCATTTTCGTTATACTTAGCTGACTTTTCTTGTATTTGTAATTCCAATCCATAACCTTCAAGGATTGGAAGGAACACTGGATTCATACTTAAAATATTAATTGTACTGTATGAAAATTTCAGCTGAGGATACTCAGAAATTTAATATAATGTCTAGACATGTAAACTGTCACTATTTGTTGTATGTGAGTTTCATTCTAAGCTTGTACATGAAGAATTACTGCATTACAATTTTTATATAGTGATATTTTATCTCTTTCTCTAGAGAGAGGTGGCTTTTGTGCTCCAGTGTTACTGTGCACTCTAAAAGAAATTATCGAAGCTTCTTTAACTCAGAATACTGAGACAGATGAAGTGGCAAATCTTTTCCACACTGTACGGAATGTCTTGCAGAAAGTTTTAGAATGTGTGGCACACAGACTCAAGAAACAGCAGGAAGAAGGGATTCAGGTATCGTATTGCAGTTGAAATTGCTACCTAATGTGTAGATGAATCCTTATACACATATGTTTTACTTAGACACTTTGAGGCTGTTACCTCACTGTTACCTACTGTTTGAGTAGATATGTGATTAAATTTTCAGTTAAGTTTTCTTGTTACCTTTTATCTGTGTTGGTTTCATTGTGACAGAAGAAGTAGCAAATTGAAGAACAGTGCACTCTGTTGCAAATTGTCCTGCACTCTGCTAGTCCTTAGTCATTACTCTTCTCTGTAATTAAATTAACTTTCTCAATCCAGAGCTAAGAATTTGTTTATATATATATATGTTATGATCCTGGGAGTTATTGTCTTATTTCAGCCTGAATGATATCAAGTTCAATATATATATGATGCCCTAAAATTCTTCAAAATCTCACACCTTAACAGAAAAGTTAGCTTCCTGTATTTTATAGCAAAGGCTAGATAATAATGAAGTGAGTGGATCACTGGGAAATTTGATGCTCTGCTTTTCAAGACTTCTGAAAAACATTTAGTTCTTTTTGTTACACCACTGTTTTATTCATTTCTCTCAAGTTTATGAGTAGATTTCCCAAACACTGCTGATCCCCCTCCTCTGATCCCAAGTGACTAGAATATCTCGGAAGCTTTCAAGGTGTGGTCTGCAGTTCTTCACAGAGAAGCTTGCTGAAATACTTGAGTTATACTCAAGCAATCTGAAAAACAAGATGTGTTTTTTTTTCTGGTTTTAGTTGATTCACTCTATTCAGATGCCTCTTGGAGAATTCATACATGCCCTGCAGTGCTGGCATTCATCACTCCCAGCAGTGCACCGGGATGCACTCTCTGCTCTGCTGACTGCAGTAGTAGCAGATATTAATTGTGTGCTACAGAAGGTAAAGTTAATCCTGACTTTTTAAAATTTTCTTATTTTATACTTACTGCTTTTAGCACATTATGTTGGACCAGCAGAGCTACATTCAAAAAGTTGATCTTTGTACTGCAGATGAAGATTTGTGTCTGTTGGCATGAAGCAAACAGGAAATTTTATTTGCCATAATTTCATATTACAGTTCATCTCTCAGATTGATGACTCCGGCTGCATAAGGATAGAATTGTCCTGATACGTGGGTCACTATCTGCCTGTGACAGACGAATTTACAAGTGGGGCAGTGTTGGACATTAACAACACCATTTTAAAGATATTCCCCTCTGTGTTGTTTTACTAGGTCTGGCTGGGAAGGAGTCAGCTTTTCTTCCAGCAGTCCTTCTGGTGCTGTGGTTTGCATTTGTGGCTTAAAACACTGTTGAGAACACACCACTTAGTTTTGGCTGTTGCTGAACAGTGCTTGCAGTGTGTCAAGGTTTCTCTGTTCCCTTCTCCCTAAAAAAAAAAGTAAGCAGGGTGTGGGTAGGCAAGAGGCTGAGAGGGGACACAGCTCAGGCAGTTGACCCAAACTGATCAAAGGCTTATTCCACACCACACAGTGCCATGTTCAGCAATGAGAGATCAGGGAAGGGAGGAAGAGGAAGGTTGTTCTAAACCTACCTCACTTATGTCACCCAGTGTTAAGGAACTTAAGAACTGAACCACTGACCTCTGACAGATTCTAGGTCTCTCTTCCTGGAAAAGTCCCATAAGGTTCAGTAATCTTGTTCCAAAGCAGGCTGACATCCTGCTTGGCACTGATCACTCGTGTATTTTCTGCTTCAGTGCAGAGACATTTCTCGTGCTGCATCCTTCTCTTGATTCCTTTGGGTTTTGTCTAGAGGATTTCCAAATACCTGATCTGAGTTTCTTTGGAAAGTAAAGAAAGAATCTCTTAATACTGGAAAGAATATATAGACAGAGGATATTTTGTGTTCTGAAAGTCCAGGGAGCTATTACTGTCCTTGAAGGAGAAGGGTAACTTTCCTAATTCCCAAAGTATTAGGAGCAGATATGATTAGTAAGATTGAAAGCTTTGAGAACTAGCAAGGAAGAGTAGAGGCTCTTTAGCAGAGGCTGGACTTTTGCAGCGGTTGCTGGATGTGTCAGAAATAGAACAAAAAACAGTTGCCAGAAAGTACAGAGTACAAAAGAGCTGCTTCCAAGGTTCTGTGTTACAGGAGGAACTGAGGCAATAGCAGATGTTTACCTGCAAGCATTAATGGATCAGCTGAGGGGCTCTGGGCTGACAGGTGCTCTTTACAGATGATGCAGAGTTTATTGGCTTGAATGATACTGGAGATTTACACTCATAAATTATGAGTGTTCATTACAGTCACTCATCTGAGTTGGGGTTTTGTTTTCCCTGCCCCCAGGTTATTGAAATAGTAAATCAAAATTCAGTTCTAACTAAATATTTGCCATGCTATTCAGAACTTGATACCAAAAAGAGCACAGATGCAGGAAATCTCTGTCGCTGAAGTTATTTTTAGAAATCATGTGTGCATGTCTCAACTTGGAGACATAGAGAGTACTCAGTTGTGATTAATAAGCTGTGCCTATTTGGTTAAAGGAAACATCTGATCAGAACAACTGTAGAGAGTATTTGCCTTGGTACAAATATTGTTTATGTTGTTTAGTTTTAGTCTTTCTAATTTAAATTAGTTTTGTTTATTTGGACACAACACAGTTGGACTGAAGCTATTCAAAGAGCACTTGTAAGTGTTTTAAGGATAGGTCTTGGTTAGTGTAATTACTGAAATAGAGACTTGCTTCAATGTTTTCTGTATACATGTATTTCTTGATCTACGACAGTTGTTGACTTTTTTCTTTTTAGGCTTCCAGTGAAAAAGACTTCACTATGCCAAGGACTATTTCAGACCTTCCCCCTCTTTCAAGCAGTTTAATGACCATAATTATGAAGTCAGCTAATGTTGTCAGGTAATTGTTTCTATGTTAATTTGTCCAAGGTTGTTGCTAATGTAGAACAGTTTATATGTTGTCAGTAAAGTTTTAATTTCTGAATTCAAATAAATTTTGAAGAACTAGTTGCTTACTAAATTTACCTGGACTCCTTCATAATCCTTTTCTCTTGATATATTGCCTGTGGGTATTGATTACTGGGGTTGATTCCGTTTTTTAAACCAAGACTGCTTCCTGTTTATGAGACTGTTTATCTTAATGAGTTCTTTAATCATATTTCTTGGCTTGCCTCTTTCATAGAATACTTAGAAGCATTAGTCCCCTCAAAATAGAGATATTTAGATGAGATAAAATATTTGCCAGAAATAGAATTAATCCTTTAATTGAACATCTGCATTGAGGTGATATGTATGACAGTTCTAATAAAGTCACGACATTCAAAATAGTTTTAAAGAATCTGAGTCCTAAAAGCTTCCAAAAGTAAGGTTAAGCTTAAATTGTTGAGCGTTTTTCTTTGCTATATTTAGTGGGGGCCCTGAATATCTTATTAAATTGTCACAAGGCAATTTCATTTTGCTGAGTTTGTTCATACTCAGTATTTATTTACATGACTGTACACTAGATTTATTTTAAATGATAAAGGGGCTTAGAAGTCCTATCTTTTGCCCTGATTTACCACAACGAATTTTTATTCTTAACTTCCTAATCTGACAGGTACTGAATATTACTGTTTCTGCTCTGCAGAAGGTGTTGGGCTTTTTTCTTCTCAGTCCTTCTCTGGTTCATACTGAACTTGCAAAACAAAAGACTCCAGAGAGTCCAGCAACAGTCCAGCTAATCCAAATCATGTTCTTCTGTGAGGCAGCAGCTGTCCATCAAGGTGTTCTCTTAGTGAAACCTCTTTTCAAAGGAGATGCAGAAAATCAATGCATTCCTCTGAAACGTCTTCTTGTCCATTCATAATGAAGAAAACTGCAATTTTGGATCAAATCGTTTCTATGAATACTTTGGGAAAAAGTATCTGTCTTCTAATATTTACCTTTTTGGTGCAAAGATATAAGTTAGGAGATAATTTCCATCTGGTTCTACTAGTGCTGAACAAATTGAGACTAATTTTAAGGCTATTTTCTTTTCTAAATCTGCGTTGATAGGCTGTAATCAGTCCAATAGTAAATCGTGCAATATCTCAGAAATCTTTCTGTGTCATCTTGCTCTGAGTTCTGCAGCATCCATTGCATTTTCAGTACTAATCAGTCAGTTTCTAGCACTGAATTTAAGTCCCCGTAGCAGTGATAATACTGAGAGGCTTAGCAATATCCATCCAATTGTGTGAATCTCCTTTCCTTTAGTAGGCAACTATCTGTATAGGAACCAATTACTTGCCTCTGTCACTTATATGTATTTTTAAAGAGGTTATTGTTCTGTTCTATTTTATCTTTGCCTGCAGGCTCATGTGACCCTATTTCAGAAGGGAGGTGGGGAAGGGCAGCTGCAGTGAGTCTTATTACAGGTTAATGAAATTAGCGTTCCTTCGTGGAGCTACAGAGTGTGCTTAGTGACCCAAACAGTGATAACTGTGGAGTCAGAACTCTGATCTGAGGACTATCAGCAGTTTAAGAGCAATATGAAATGAATTCAATGTTTTGTCAGATTGGTTCACAATGATAAAATAAAACTGATGCAACACATGAGCAACTTCATAATCCTTATTTCTGAACCTAAAGAGTTTTCATCTTTTTCAGCTCTTAGGAGCAATATTTGAGCTTCTGCAAAGCTTATTGACTGAATTGGTTCTTTACTGCATGTTTCTTTCTGATACCTTAGGACAATAAAAACCTAAAGAACAATTGAAGTCAGAACTGGCTATTTATGGTGTTCAGTTTCAGTAACAGATAATAATATTGCTAAAATTATTTTGAAATATATTAGGGAAAGCTATTGTAACATTACTGTTCTCAGTTTCCACTTTAGTTCTTCACAGACCATTTAGCTTTGTGCCCGGAGAAGTGTGAGGATTACGGATCTTGTCCATCTGCTTTATCTCTCTTGTTCTTTTATTTTTCTCTAGTTGTGAGAATTGGTACTGAGTTAAGTTTGTTATTTTTACCTTAAACACTAATGACCAATTAGTGTTTGCATTCTATAGTATTGTCTTGTTCCATATTGCAGTTTAGTTTGGTTGCTAGACCATTTCTGTGACTCCCTTGTTTCATTTTTCTTAACTTGACATATATCCCAAAACACCACTAGAGCTTGCTGATAATACTTTCATGTCTTGCTAAAAGTGAGTCTCTCAAGATACATAATGGGATAGTATTTTTCTCAGATTTTGCAATGAACAGCTGTCATGGTTCTGTTATTCTGTCCATACTTTCAATAGCTAAAATGTTGTTTGGAAGTGTTTCAGGGCTATATTTAGTTATAAATGATCTTCTCTGGATTGTAATTGGAAATCCATCTATTTTAAGTCAGTGTTAATTAAGCATGCGGAGTTACAAACCATTGGGGTCTAAGAAAGTATTTTTTAAACTTCAGTTTCATTGAAGTTAGAAATTTCAGTACAAATTACGTGAGAGAAATTTCAGTAGAACAGTAGCTTTTTCATGAATTGACTTTCCCAAAATATACCATGAACTCTTTGTTTCTCTTAACAGCTACTTTTTCTGTTTACAAACATTTTTATTTTCTTCCCAAGTAATTCACCGTTCTGCTCTTTCTGGTAGTCTCAGTTCCAGAAGCAGTACAGTCTTCAGTTACCCAACAACCACTGCTTTGTCCTGCATGGCATCTTTTGAAGCTGTGGTGGCAGGGGAGGGTAATTACAAATATGTTCTGCTCACTTCTATTTTGAAACAAACAGAGATTATAATATATTTTTTGCTTTTGTTTTCCTTAGATCATTTTTAAATGAATTAATGGAATGCATTCTCTCTGAAGAAATTAAAGAGATTTTTAGTCTAACAGCTACTGTCTGCATTGTGATTATAATTAAAGGTCAGTCAAAGCATTTTTGTCCTTTTTATGTGTTCATTTTGAATGCTGAGTTATTACAGGATTTAAGGTTATATATCACTGGTAAAATACATTTACAACTGTCTTCTAACTCAGCGGGTTCTTCTCTATATTCTTGTTAGCTGAAATACACAATAATTAATCCAAGACAGTGAGATCTTTTATGTTTAAAATATTCCATTAAAACATATGGGGAAGGGGAGGGGGTTGATACATCATTATTTTTGTCCAACATTTCAAGCTAATCCTACTTCTAATAGGTAAGCACAAAGCCACACTTGTGAAGGATATTGCACCTGCCATTCGAAGGAAGCTGCTGACATGCCAGGATGCTGCCACAGAAGGATCCAGCAGCACTGAAAGGTAACTGTGCTGTGAGAAATGAACACCCACCTCTCCTGTCCCCTCTCTGCAATAATTGGCTCTGTTCTGTTCTTACATGACACTGTTAGAGTGTTCTGAATGATTTAAAATACTGGGGGGAAAAACTGGAGAGGTATTGAGCCCAGCACAGTATTAAATTTCCTGCCCCTCCATCTGCTGTGATTGCAATCTTTGCACATTTACCTTGGGTTTTTTTTGGTTTTTTTTTTTCATTTATTTTGAATGTCTTATGGCTTCATCCTGTATATTGCAGGATTCAGTTCTGATATTCAGGTCTGTTTGCAGCAGGTATAGAACAAATCAAACAGTCTAGTTAATGTTTCTTATTTCTAGAAACTTTTTCTCTCACACTTTTGCATTGGGCATATGAATCCAAACCTATGCTGATGATAAAAATGGAATTGAATATAACAATGATTTTGAGGCCTTTCCACAGGTGATTTTATTTTGCTCTTTTGGTGGGTTATTTCAGTGTCATATCTGGTGCACCTCTTGTGTTAAGCTTTTTTTTCAAAGTAATAGGCTACATTGTGTTTGCAGTCATTTATTTCAGACCTGCCAAAGGCAGAGAATCATGATGAATACTTTAACCTGAAGTGTCCCAGACTTGCTTAAGTCTTAAAATTTGTGAACATTTGATTTCTGCCTACTTACTGAACTGCCCATGGAATTAAAAAGCGTGCAGAGGAGGCATTCTAAACACAAACAAAGAATGTGAAGAAAACAGATTGTGGTTATAGGCATTCATCCAGAATTACTGAGAAAGTTTGTAATGCACTACAGTGGCCTAAACATGCAGAGGCACATGCAGTCTTTGATTCTTAAAACTGATGATCCTTACTGTTCAGTCAAACAATGGATGTAGACAGACTTCGTAATTTAAAAAAAAAAAATAAAAAAAAACACACCAAAAAAAAGAACAACAACAACAAAAACTCCAAACAATGCCCCTCCAAAAAGAAACAAGCTAAAAAGTCCAACTTCATTTACTCAGTAGTTTTTTACACAGCCTTCCCAACCTGAGAACACTTCCCCAGTGCTCTTTTCTGATGGGTCCCTGGCCTGAGGCACATCATTCTCTGGCATTTTAGTGACTGGACATAGGCCTTTGATATCTGAGCTGCGACTCCATTCAGAGGATGGAGCTCTGGGATCCATTCCACAACCTAAAAGAGACCTACAATAAAGCTGAAGTTGCTTGATTGTGAACAAATGTCCTTGGTTAGGGCCTAGCTTAGAAACAAAACCAAATAAAATTCAATTTTTCTCCCCATGAAATCATTTAGTGTTGTATTGCCAAGTGTCCTAGTTGAATATTTTAAAAAATAATAATAATAATTATCTGGAAAAGAAAGGTGTTGAGCAGCAGGGTATCATGATTCAGTTTGCACTTCTTATAATCAAGACTGTAGAAAACGCTGAGAAATTAAAGTGAATCTTAACATGATTAAATAAATAGGCACATTAAAATGAATAATTGCTGCCACTTGAGAGCACCACTGACTATAAATTAAAGTGAGAACACAGGTAATTGCTTTATGAATCTATATGTTCATCTCTGCCCAGTGAACAGGGACAAATCAACATAGATGTTAGGGTAGATGAAGAGCGTAAGATGCTCCACAGAGTTTTAATTTCCTGAAAAAAAGTGGCTACCTTTGTGTAATACAAACCCAGGAGATAGTTGCCGGCAGAATTCAGAGGTTAGGAATATGAACATGATAATGGGGAGATTTTTTAACAAGAATCAGAATTGCAATATGATAACAAAGTTTAGAAGCTATCACACAGCTTTGCAAGACTTGGAAGAATTCATGTTTGTCCAGGCATGTTGTGGATTTTTTTCTCTCCAGAAGGGTAAAATAATTAGTGCTGGAAAGGGGTTTGGAGGAAGTTCTGTGATTAGGTTTTGCATGATGAATTAAAGTGTTTGCAGTTTCTCAGCTATGCAGAATGTCAGACCAGGCTGGGCCTCTGGTGGCTTCTGACATGCCATTTGTAGTGCTCTGCTACTCGTGTGCTAATGTACAACTCAAATGTGATTATATACAGTCTGAAACGTGCCCTGTTGTTTATAAACTATTTTATCATCCTACTCCACTTAGCAAACACCAACATTTTAGTTTATGGTGTGCTGCGAGCTAGATCTCTGGTCATTAATTTGAAGACAGTCTTCTAACACGCAGTGCTGCACTGCTGTGTGCTAAAATACATTACTGGGTTTTAACTCATACTTAATAGTGTTATTATTTTTTGCTTCTGAATGCATTATCTCATAATAACTCCTTGAGGGATTATTTTATTTAATACCCAGGTATACCAGGAAATGGTGACATTCTTTAATTTCCCAAGAGACTTGGCATTCTGTGCCAGCATCTTAAATTTAGACTTAGAAGTAATCTATTACATATTAGCAACAAGAGAAAAAAGAGAAAAAGCTGTCTGGTGTAGTAATTAAAGTGCTGCCCTTCTACAAGGAATTGTTGCACTAATTTGGAAGCAAAACTTTTCCTTGTAATTTAGTCTTC
Source organism: Formicarius rufipectus (assembly GCA_013399695.1). Classification (NCBI taxonomy): domain Eukaryota; kingdom Metazoa; phylum Chordata; class Aves; order Passeriformes; family Formicariidae; genus Formicarius; species Formicarius rufipectus. The sequence continues at coordinate 1,025,149 of VXAU01005701.1, read as the reverse complement.
TCTCCTTCAGCTGAGTTAGTGGTTTCAGATGGCCCAGTGGGTCTATTATTTTAAAAATGCTGTTCAGTGCATTTAAAAATTCTGGTCAACATATTGTATATTGAGAGAATTTCCTCAAGAGTAATGGCACACACATTGGTTTAGTTTATAAAAAGCAACTATTTACACCTAGCAAAAAAATGCAGATAAAGCTGTCAGTGCAGTCATTTGGAGGAAAGAGAAAAATGTCCCATGCTCTATAAAACCAAATGTGCTATAGGATAATAACTTTTACTTAATACTGTGTGTTTACATTAATTAGCATATTGATATATGGGTATTAGAATTAGCTAATGACTGTGCTGAAAGATATTTCTTTAGTATTACGATTTAGCTGCCTCCCAAGCTCTTTACTGTGCTCTCATTGCCCCTCTAAATAATGTCTCTTCAATTGTTTTGGTATATAACTGGGTATGAGTTCTCTGCCACCCATCTAAAAGTTCACTAGAAGGGTAAAAACTGAATTAAAGGGTAAAGCTGAATTAAACTTTTCTGTTTGGGAGGTGTAACAAAATAACATTTTTACAAAGTAGTATTATGCCTAAGCCCATAGTACTTAACTGAATATCCTAATTTTATAGTACATTGTGATACTGCTTTCCTTTCACAGTGGAATTTCATCATGGCTTAAATACTGAGCATTGTAAAGAGCAACACACGGCTCTGGGAATTTGGGGAGCCCTGACAGTCAATATGCTGTGGAAATCCTGAGCTTCCTCTTGCATTTCAGGGCTCAGTGTCTGGTGCTGAATACCCTGACTTGTCATGGTTAAGGACTCTCTAACCTGGCTTATTTGGAATGACAGTCTAGGAATATAATAAAAATATGGAGTAATAAATGCTTGAGAAATCCAAGTGACAGAATCTTTTACAAAAATAACATGAAGAACAACGTTTAGAGTGGTTAACAGTGAAATAATGTTTTGACAGAAGATAAAAGTGCCAAATTTTGTCTTCTGAGGATATTTTAGAGCAGTGTTAGAAGACATTGCATGAGAACACAACTGTGAAGGTGGGTGAGTAACATGTCAGGGAATGCCAGAAAGCAGCGAGGACCTGTAAGTGGAGGTTTCAGAGCTGACCTTTGGGACAGTTTTAAGAGTGATGTGAGACAAAAGAGAGTCAGAAAGGGACTAAGAGGGGTGAGGAGGCAGCTGAGGGAAGCGGCTGCTAGTAAGGGTAAGATAGAAAGTTCAGGCTTGGAAAAAAGTGGCAGAGGTGAAGAGCAAAAAATATGAAGACTGAAGAGTGAGGGAGAAAAGAACAAAGTAAAAGAATGAAAAGTGGTCTTAGGATGAATCACCAGTAAAGGATTTCACTGTGTTTGAAAGAAAGAGTAACAATAGTGTGAAGGAAATTAGTGGGGTTTTAAATAGATGATGAAATATTAGAAAATGTGCTTGAATTGCCATAGTAATTTAAACTGACCTGCTGTTGGTTACACTATAGACAGGGATGATCAGCAGAAAAATGGGAAAGTTGAAAGGAAAAGAATCCAGCTATTTCAAAAGCAATTTGTAAAGGCATTTTTACTATTTAAACTAATATGGATGAACTGGTCAAAGAAATCATGGGGCAGCTGTACTCTGAGAATCAAATAGTCGAGGATTGATTTGGCATTTAGCGTTTCTAATCCTGTTATGCTTTGGTTTATGTCATTGCAGATTCCTGTGTGAATCATCTCTGAAAATTTTGGATGAATTTTTAAATCCTTGACCACACAGAAGCTTTGTCATGCAAATTAAAGGAAGATGTATTGCTTTTTAAAAAGTATTATCTTGTAAAATTATGAATAGTTAAAGCTTGTTTTCTGCTATGCTGTTCATTTCAAGTAAATGTATAAAGGTGTATATAAAAATTATGTAATAGTAAATATTTTTCAAAACTGCAGAGGTTATTCTGTATAAAAATATCTTCATGGGAGGAACATAAAAATCAGTATTTTTGTATTTTTGTTTCTGAAAAACCACTATTAATTGTATCATAAATGTTCTGAGACTGAGGTAGCACCTCAGTCCGTAGAAAGACTGTAGAGCATATTCTTAGAGGTTATGGAAATTAATTTATTGAGATAAAATGGTGATTGGGAATAGCCATCATGGTGTCACCAGGTGAAAACTATGCCTAACCAGCCAGATTTGTCTCCCTTTTGTGGAAGAAGGGAGAGCAGAGAATGTCATGTTTTCTGTCCTTTGCAAAGACTTTCTTATATGGTATCCTTACAGCCAGATTGGAGAGCCATGGGATGCATGTGTAGGCATAGAAAACGGGCTAGACTTGAAGAGAAGCACTGCCCTGGAGTGAGACAGAGCTGGTTGCTGAGGCATTCCTCAGAGCAGACACTGGTGCCACTGCTATTTAACACTTCCAGGAATAGCTTGGGCTTTGGCATCAACTTCAACCTTGGACTGTTTGCAGATGACTCCAATCTGGGAGCAGTGGCTGATTCTGAGGGGCAGGGTCATCCCATTCAATGGCATCCTGACAAGCTGAGCTAAGGATTGACCCATCTGATGATGTTCAGCAAAGACACGTGCTCTTCTACCAGCAATGGACTGATCTTATTCACCAGCATAGGCACATGGGAAAGGGAGCCATATTGTGTCTGCACCTCCCTGGAGGAGGACTAAGAAAAGACTTTTCCCAAGGGGGCACATGAAGAGAATATGAGGCAACTGAAACAACTTGCAGCAAGAGAATGTCATGTTGAACATAAAAAACAACCATTATGAGAGGGAATTGAAACTGGAATTGGAATTCAGAACAGTTACTTGGAAAGGCTGTGGAATACCCATCCTTGGAGACATTCAGAACTCGACTGACAAGAAGGCCTCTGACTGTGCATCATAGCCATAACCACCCCATGAAGCACTTCAGGCTGGGGATAGTGTCTGCATTGCAGCCAGAGAGAAAGGGACCTGGGGGTTCTGATTGACAGCAGCTGAATATGAGCCAGTGTGGCCAGGTGGCCCCAGGGAGCTGGAGCTGTTCAGCCTGGAGAAGAGGAGGCTCGGGGAAGACTTTAGCACTCTCTACAACCACCTGAGAGGAGGTTGTAGCAGGGTGGGAGTTAGTCTCCTCTCCCAGGCAACCAGCAGTAACACAAAAGGACACAGTCTTAAGCTGCACCAGGGAAGGTTTAGGCTGGACCATTAGGAAGAGGCTCTTTACAGAGAGAATGATTGGGCATTGGAATGGACTGTCCAGGGAGGTGGTGGAGGTGTTTACTGCATGTGGCCCTCAGTGCCATGGTCTGGTTGGCACAGTGGTGTGTGGTCATAGGTTGGACTCGATCTCACAGGTCTTTTCCAAACGAGCTGATTCTGTGTCAGAGCTTTGGAGTTAACCCTGCTTGAGCTGGGGGTTGGACCACATTCTCTCCTGAGCTTCCTCTCAACTTGAATATTTGTGTGATGCAGTGCCCAGTACAGTGGAGGGGATTGCCCTAGCTATTAAACACAGAGTTGGTTAATACATGAATTGTTTAATATTTAGCAATTTTTATAAATTAAAGCTATTTTTATAAATTAATACTAATGATGCTGCTAATGCAGATATCTAAGCCACTTCTTTAATTTTCTTCATGCAAACAGATGCTCTCCTAAAACTGAATGCTGATTGCACGATATTATTTTGCTTTAGTAGAAGTATCTGTAAATAACCCATCTGAGCTCACAGGGTGGTTCAACCCCAGCCAGAAGCCAGGCACCACACAGCTGCTCCCTTGCTGCCCCCACTCCTCCTGAGATGGGGATAGGACTGTAAGGATAAAAGTCAGAAAGAAACTCATGGGTTGAGTTAAAAACAGTTTTAGAAAAAATAATGATATATTTTAAATTGTAAGAGAAAGGAAAAAAAGGAAATAAAACCACCCAGCTGGTCCACAAACAGCGACTCCCCTGCAACCTCCCAGTTTATTGCTGATCATGATGTTATCTGATATGAGATATTCCTTGGGGTAGTTGGGGTCAGTTCTCCCAGCTCGGTCCCCTCTCAACTCCTTGTGCACCCCCAACCTTTTTGAGGGTGGGGTGAGAAGCAGAGAAGGCGCTGATGCTGTGTAAGCCCTGCTCAGCAGTGGCCAAAACATTCCTTTGTTAGCTGTACTGTTTCCAGCACAAGTCCAAAGCAGCTACTGTGAAGAAATTTATCTCAGCCAGAACTAGCACAGCGCCTCACGCTGTAGTTTTGTCTGTTTTAGAAGAATATTTAATGGGAATCTCCAGAAAGCAATTCAGCCACAGTCTGAAGTGGCATTCAGTGCCCAGCTTAGACCTGGACTTGTAACACTTGGTCATCTACAATTAAGTGAAGTGGTTCTCAGTGTGGGCTGTGCATGGATATTGAGGTATTCAATGTTACCGCGTGGCACTGAAACAGGAATTAACCAATGTGGCCAAATTAAGACAGACTCCTCATTCTTCATTAAGATTTGTACACAGAGCTGTACCCTCTGTCTAAAAAGGCATCTACGGAGCTGCTTTTCTTTCTGTGGTAAGAGAGTGTAAGATTTTTTTCAAGTATCTGCTCTGTCAAGTGCAGTGAACTACTTTCATCCTGCTTTACATCAAATCCATACTTGGTACATTAAACTTCTCTACATTATAAAAGCTGATTTAGCTGGAATATTGATATTTAAAAGCAATGAAGTTCTTAATAAACAACTGTCAAGCTTTGCAACAGGACAGTTTCTATGTGCATGAATTCATAATTCCAGATTTACATCATCCACAACAGCAGCCTGACCAAAAGGATAATGCTGCCCCAGGAAGCTGCAGATCTGCCAACTGTTTATCTATCAGCATCTTTATAAAAACTGTGTTCTTTGGCCTTCATTCTTCTACATCTGTTAACAGGCAGGTGTTCCAGTAATGACCTTTTAAATCTTCTGATTATACAAATTACTTAATGAATATGTAAATAAGTTTTTTTTCTGCTGCTCAGTCTCTCTGTATTTGCTTATATTATTACATTAGAAAAGAATCAAAATTCATTGCCTTGTTTTTCCTCAGCATATAATTTTGCTTTTTCAGTTTTCATGGAAGTCGTGTACAGATGTAATATCCCTGCACCTGAAAGAAATAAAGGTCATTCCATCAGCATCAGAAATATGCAGATTTCTTCTGAATAACTCAGAGGTGATACTGCTAGGAAGGGTAAGAAATTTGAAGATAAGCCTTTGTCCTCCTGGAGGCTCGTTCTCAAGTGGTTCTCAAGAGCACTGACATAATTTTCTGTTAGTCATGTGGCTGGTGTGCACATTTTAGCTCACTTTCTAGTCCAGGTCTGATGTAGTCCTCTGACATGAACAAACATTGGCTTTCTACAACACAAATAATGATGTTCTTGAAATTCCTTGAGCCAAGCTCTGTCAGGCCATTTTCCTTAGGCCTTTGTGGCAAATGTCATAAAAATATCATAGTTCTAGGGTTTACTTGCTGTTTTCATTGCAAACTTTAACCTTGCAACATTTTAAATCTTTACATTTTATTTCTCTTTGAAAGATATAAGTAAGTAGGATGCTTCTTAAGCTGAGTTATCTTTTGTAAACCTGTAAAATGGACTTGTTTCATCTTATTACTCAAAAGTGTTTTTGGAGAAGAGGTGTTTCCTTTGGGTTGTGTTATGGAATAACCTTGGCATTCAGCCAGCTGCACAATCTTAACTGTATGTCTGAAAACTTCCCATAAACTTAAGACAGACTCTGACTTCTGTTCAGCTTTTTTAAGAAGTTGGACCTCACTTTGATTAATGAGCAAGAAAACACCATTGTAAGATACTCCTTTGAGGAACTGGCATTGGCAGTCTCTGGTAATGAAGAACCACCTGAAGAATAAACATTCCAGTCATAGTTATAAGTGGTGGGTCTGCATTTTCCCTTTGTGCATGCACATTCAGTATAAATGATACTGAAGAAAGCAATAGCTTTAAATTATTTGCAGTAATTAGCATTATTTAAAAGGACTTGGGCCTTTTTTTTTGGTGTGTGTGACAATGTTCATTTATTCTTTTGTCTGGCTGGGAAACAATGCCTAGTGTCTGCCATCTATCACAGCTTCAACTTGTGAGCTGAGATAAAAACAAGCTTCTTCCTTAGCAAGTAAACATTTTCAGGTATGTATCCAAGCACACAAACTTTCAGATTTGCCAAGGAAGTGAAAAAAATCCACCTTGCACCTGCTGTTTACTCCATAAGAGCTGCAACTCACTTTGCATTTAAACTCCCATGTGCTGCTGCACTCAAGTAATTTGAGGTCTTCTGACTTAAAGAAGGAAATCAGACTAATTTTGGCAAATCTTTCACCTAACTTTAAAAATGCTTAGTGAAAGACACTTCTGATAATGCCTGTGATGTGAAATCACCAGACACACCAGGATCCTTCTCCTTGCTGATCTGCTCCAGTGTCAGGCGAACCGAGACCGCTGCACAGTGTCCAGCCAGGCCTGTGCCAGGAGCACCTGCAGTGGCAGCTGCCCATTCTGGAAGAGGAGCATGGCTCAGGACTGGCACCTTGACAAGGAACTAGCCAAGGGCAGTGCTCAGGAACAGCTGCAGAAGGTCCCACAGGTGGACAGCAGTTCCTTGGGTTCATTAAGTCCTTGCAAACAGGCACAGGTCTTGCCTAACCTGCTTCAGAGTTGAGCTCTGCCTGGCTCTGTGTGGGTGCTTGTCTGAGCACGACCCTGTGCACAGCCCCAGGCATCAGTGATGGGGTTTTAGCTTTCATTTACTCAGCAGGCACTGAGGTTTTCTCACTGGGTTAGGGTGTTCAGCAGAGCTGTGCTCTCGGTCTTCTTAATCAAAGTGAGTCATTTGTCCAGTTCCAGATCATCGTTCTGGAAAAGCTGCAGAAATTATATGCACTGGCACTGAGGAAACTTTAGCAGTGGAAATCCACTCCATGCTTTTTCAACTGCCATTTTTTGAAAACAGTATGGCAGGAGGAGTTGTGTTTTATGTTCTTATTATTATTTTCTTAGTACTCATGACTAGGTAGTAGAAGCTGTTACTGACCTTTTTTCTGTGTTATCTTTTTAAACCAGAGGACCACCTTGTTCTTAGCAAAATACCTTGGTTCTCAAACACATGACATTTATTTCATGGTGCTTGTATTACTTCAGACTTCACTTTACTAGGTTCGTCCTATGTAAAATTCTAGTATTTTGTTTTATATTCTGTCCAGTTGTCTCAATATATGTTTCAAATATATGTTCAAATTTCAGTAGTTTATGATTATTTTTGTACTGTCTTTAATGAAAATGTTAAATAAGATGCTGTTCCAAAACATAATTAGTAATTCCTTTACAGTCTAATCCCAGTTCCTTCTTCCATTCAGTTAGTTCCTAATCCATTTTACTAGAACTATAATAAGTCCTTGTCTTGGGTTAATACATTTTTATTATGCTACAGTAGCAGATGCTTTGCTGTAAAGCCTTTCATTTTAAGCAGGTACACTGTAGAAGTTCTTGCTGGAAAGGTATGTGAATCTTCCTTTTCAGTTCTTTGAAATATGTAATGATGTGCTTCCTCCCTTTTGGGGTAATTATTAAACCCTAAGATAAACTGTTTGTGTTAGCTCAACTTTCATCTGAATAAAGAAAATTAATTTGGCTTTTTTTCCCCCTTTTGTTTCCTACTGTAGCCATCCTTACTTACCCATTGCCCAAAATGGTACCTGAGCACCATTTTCATAGCAAGAAATTTAAGCTTCATGCACTGACCTTTCTGAAATCTTGCCATGATTATTAAAAATAGGCAAGTATTAGCAACATTATTTTCTCAGAACAGCGTCTAAAGGAAAAAAATATAGCATCTGTAGAAGCCTATGAATTCAATTAGGCCAGTCTAGGAGAGTATTTAAAAACAAAAACAAACAAAGCCAAACCCCAAGTGACTCTAGTTCCTGCTCTGGGCTATTTAATGACTGTGTGAGTAAAGTCCTCCCACAGCTCCATTGAAGGAAAAGCTCCTTTGACTGAGTCAGCTCATTTTACTGATCACAATGGCAAATGCTGATTCCTTTCTTACACTGTTCTCTACAGCTGGACACTACTAATATATGGCATAGAGAAAAGGCTTTTACTCTCAGTATTTTCTCACTTCTGCACAAAGAGAAGTTCTAAGACTTACTCTTTGTTGAAAAGCAGTCCTTTATTAAAAGGAACAATCCTTCCTGGCCAAAACAGTTACCTTTCTCTCGTCTTCTGCCCCCAGATTCCCTCTCATGGACTGCTCTCTTCACCTGCAGGCTGGCTGTTTTCATGGCAGTGTCCACCCATGACATGTTAAACACTGCCAGTGAAAGCTGTTTCTGTCATGTGTCTGAGCCGCTCACTGGGCTCAGAAGATGAGTCTGCCTTGTGTACAAAGGGCTGCTGGAGAATGTGCAGTGGTGGCCACAATAGCCTATATTCTAACTCCAGGGCAGTAGCAAACATGTCTGAGATGTGTGCTGTGTGATGCACTCTGTGGCCCAAGAATCTGAGTTTTAAATGAAAGAAGTTAAAGGTGGGTTTACCAACTTCCAGTCTTTATAAATATTTTTTTTCCCCTTTTTCAGATGTTTGCTATTGTCAGAACTTAAAAAGTTAAGGTTATGCTAAGACTGAAAAAGAAGGATGTGCAATGAAAATGAGAACTGTTTGATGCAAGAAAATGAGAGAACTTAACAAGGAATCTGATTACAGCCTCCCGATTCCATGATTTGATCTACGCTGGAATCGACAGCAATGTTTGGCCCCTGAGCCGTCCATCACAGGTCAGCAGCCTCTGGGGATTCTTATCTCCCCAGCTGAGATCATTGAGCCTTAAAGTGCCTGAGCAGCACACTGAGATCAGGGGATCTAACCTGCAGTTTTTAATTTATCAGTGGATCATGATGCATTGATTGAATGCTTAAAAGCAGGCCTGTTTCAATGTGATCTAATATTAGAAAGCACTCTGTGCTATCTGATGAGAGACACTCCTGTGCAATTAGCACATCTGAACAGGTGTGATGCTTTTGGCTCTGGAAGTACATTGACTTTGTGGGAAAAATACATATGCAACAGTTTTTGGGGTTTTTTTTAAATTATAGTGAGGGGGAAGCAAATAATTTTTTTCATAAACCTACTGTGAAGGCGATCTTCATCCTCTTGGCTCTCAACCTTCCTGTTGCAGTTCCAGTTTAGGACAGCTCCTTTATGTCTAATTTTATTCATCTGCTAATGAAAGAAAATGCCAGTTATTTTTGTCTTCGTATTTTTTCTGGCTGTGCTTAATGTAATTCTTTCCAGAAGAATTTTATGCCTTTACCACTTCTTCCCCATGATACTGCTTTTTTTCACTGGCTATATAGGAGATTAAATGATAGAATGCTAAATACCCATCACGCATCTCAAAGCAAGAACCTTGTCCGTCTGTCTTATGGTCATCTGGAGAAATTCCCTTTTCACAATGTGGAGTTTCCACCCCTGCCAGTGGATTTCTTTCAAGCTTGGCAGAGCCCAGGCCATGCCCTGGCTCTAGACAGCTCTAGAAGCACAGAGGGAACCTGTGAGGGCAGGAGGTCTCCTTGACAGCCCCAGCTCTGATTGTTCTCTCTAGGTCACCTCTGCGTAGCTGCTGCTGCAGACCCCCTTCATCCCTTCATTCAGTGGCTGGGACCTCAGCAACATATTTTGCTTTACCCTTCTTCCTTTTTTTTAAAATATTTTACTGCCAGCCTCATCACAGTTGTCTCACACTAGAGAGGCTGCCTGTGGGTTAGGATGGCATAAGGAAATATGAATTTTTTAACAGGAAGAATTTTCAGTCCTGGCCTTATCGAGGCTGGTAGCCACTCCTTGGCCTCACTGAGAGTGGTTGGGTCCATCTTTATTAACACTTTTACATAATAATTCTGTGTGACTCAACCCACTTAGTCATATACAGTAGAAGCTCTGTTATACAGAGCAGAAAAGTTCATGGGAAATGCTCAGCCTAGGAGGGAGATTCCCTTGAGAAATAAAGTAGGTGTTTTTGTTTGGTCTTTGAGGCTGTATTGGAACACTCTGAACTACAACAGAGCAACAGGAATGCTTTTAAAGTAGTGATTCAGAACAGGAAAAGAGCATCCTGTCTTCTATTATTCAACTTTTAATAGTTTCACCAAAACCCATGACTGTTCTCAACATAATCTTGTACTTACAGACACATAATGTAATTTCAGTGTAGTCCAAACAATGTTCCTCTCCCCAGCTGTCATTACTATGAACTTTCCCTCTTTTTTTCTCTAATCACAGCATACCCTCAGTGACCTTCCTTTAAAAGAAACACATCATAGGCAATGGTCCAAGGAGTCTTGTACTGTGAGATATCAAAATTACTTGAGCAAGATTTTTTAATTTTTTTGTATTAGAAATTATGTGCCTAATTTATGTTTTATTTATTTTTTTCACTACTCAAAATAGCCCATGTCAATAAGTATTAGGCTATAAAACTGGAGTAAAAAGGATCTGAGCTCGGTTGTTCATGCTCTACTCTGCGTTGCTATAAAACATGTTGTTCAATTCTAGATTTCCTCCCAGCATACTGGGATGAATACATCCTCAGTGATACCCCAAGTTTATAACCACACAACTCTAATTAGAGTCACACAACTCTAGCAAACATTCTAACTTCTAGGTCACCACCAGGTTTGCTTCTGAGTTTTAGAGACTTACAGAGTTCAGCAGGACAAGGTATCCTAGATAGAACATAGGGGCTTAGCCCAAAAGCATATTATGTCTTCAGCAATAGGCAGCCAAAATGGGAGAGAGATGCTGAAGAAAATAATGGAGAGGAACACAAGTGGCTTCTTGACTGTTTGCTGTCCCACACTTCCTGTCACCACCCCGACAAGGGGCTGGAAAATCCAAGAATCCGTGTTTCACATGTCCTCCCTTGTATGTTTTCAGGATGAGAGCAAATGGCCTCAAGCTGTGCCAGGTAAGGTTTAGACTGGATATTAGAAACAATTTCTTCATTGAAAGTGTGGTCAAGCATTGGAACAGGCTGCCCAGGGAAGTGATGAAATCACTATCCCTGGAAATGTTGAAAAGATGTGTGGATATCTCCCTTGGGAATATGGTTTAGTGGTGGATACAGTGGTGCTGGGTTAACAGTTGGGTTCAATGATCTTGGAGGTCTTTGCCAACCTTAGAGATTATAGGATTCCATGTAACATATAAAAACACGGTTTAAGAACATTATTAGAGCTGAAAAATCAGGCCCTCAAAAGTCAAGTGGTATCAAAATGAAGATGTGCAAAGCTTTAATCTCTCCTTTGATTTTGTGTCAAATGACAATATCTTTAATCACACTAAGAGAAATTACTTATTCCATACAAACTGTTCTCTGCATCTGCTCTATGGGTGATGCAAACCCAGTTGTGTTGACAAGGCAGCAAATAGTGCTTCTTCTTCACTCGTGGTTCACCCCACAGCTCTACACTCAGTGTGCCGTGTGCTGTTCACACCCAGCCCTGAGCACAACACTAACTCCTGCACTGGCGTTACTATGGCACTACTCACTGCAGCTCCAGGATTTCACAAGGATTCAAGGATCTTCCTAGCTCCCTGTAGGTTTACTTATCACCATCTCACAAAGGCACAGTGAGACTGAGGTAAAAAATTGCTATGAATTTTGGGAACTCAGCGTGAGATGTCAGATGATAACACTTGTCACCTCAAGGCACCATCTTCAGCTACAGCTGTGGGTGCTTGGCACTTGGATGAGACTGCAGGTTCCCAAGTCAGGCACAGCAAGTGAGGGACACATAACTAGAGCTTCCCCCATGGCTTTAATCAACTGCAGGCCTATTCTTTCAGAATGACAAAGTGCAGTAATCTCATTCATCCTTTAATTGAGCACAAGAGGAGTGCAAATCTCAGGGGATTAGTTATTGGTTGTAAAATCCATTCACCAAGCATCAAGTCCTACAGATTAGCAAAGATGGATGAAAATAGAATTTTTAAACTGTTTCTGAACTCCTTCCCATTAAAAGCACCTAATTAATTTTAAGATTTGGCTTCCTATCGACATTTCAAATCAATTTTGATCAATGGTAGCCAAATCTAATTATTCATTGCACACCTCAGGGTTTCAAGCTGGTTTTTGAAGAACAAGAACCCATTCTTGAAAAACATTTACAGGTGTCTAGTCCTTTCGTCTGGATATCCCATCGTGGTGTTCTCAGACAGTGAGTTTTTCAGGTGTGCTGAGAACTCTTAACTGCCCATAAAAATCAGTAGTAATTCAGGTGGGTTTGATTTTGAAATCTGCCCTCAGTGACTACAAAACAGGCAAGTCATAGTTCAGCCTCTGTATTGATCTGAGATGATGGTGGGGATCAGCAAGAAATTGAGGTTTTCCCAGTCAACAGGAGCCAGCTCTAGAGCACATCAGGGACCTGTACTTGTTCTCACAGAGGCCATCCCTCTTCCACTGAAGCTCAAATTCCCTTTTATAGCCTGACACTAGATATAAAGATGCCAGAGGTGGCCTCAGAGTCTGGATTCACCAGTTACCATGTCCTTGTCTTGAGGCTCTAGGGATCTATTCTTCACAGCTTCTAACATCCATCCAAGGTTGCTTCCTGCCACCCTTTCTTCCCCCAGTTTTCCATCAAACACAGCTTCAGCACCCTGTTTCCTGTAGGTATTACATAAGTGGCATTTGAACAAGTCAGCTAGAATTCAAAATGAATCTTAAATGAATTTGGGTTCAGTCCAGACCTGCAAATGCCTGCCTTTATAGAAGCTGCTCTCTCCAACATCCCTAGCAAACCAGCAGGAGGGATTATGGAAATTTTCCTCACGTTCCCAAACTACCATGCACACCAAAGTGACTGGTGTGTTGCCAAGGGTTCCTACAGCTGTACAAGTCAGCTCAAAACACAGAACCCTAAGCAGTCATATACAAAGATGTTTAGTCTTCAGTTAATGTCAGTCACATGTCCTGCTGTTCTCACAGGTCATTTTCTCTAGCTGCATTTCATCTCTTAGGCTCTGAATATTCCCCTTTAGGCTCCTTTCCAGCAACACATAAAAACCATTACCATTCAGCTACTGCACAGGGAATAAAAGACTGGCTCACAGCTTACCAGTCGTAACTAAAATCAACCTCCTTTTTTTCTCTCCCTTTTTAAAATTCTATCAGTTGTACAGCTGCACAGTTCTCAAGGATTTTTTCTTCTGGCTTTTTACCTCCTGTTCCTCCTCCTGTTTCACTGATGTTGAAATATCTAGAGTAAAACTTCTAGCATGCACTAAAGACATTCTCTAATACAATTTTGGAAACCAGAAAAAAACTTTAAAATAGCTGAAATCAGCCATACATTAAAACACCATTCTTAAATACCACTGAATTGCTGTGATATTCATGAAGTGAATTGTACCGCACTCTTCCATCAAGCAATCTGATATCTTCTAGACCCAAAATATTGATTTTTGTGCTAAACTGAATTCAGTTTGAATTCATTAAAAAAATTTCAAAAGCTCTGCTAGTTTTTTATTAAATGAATAATACTGAAAATCAGTAATTTTTGTATTGAATGCTAAAATACTTTCAAGAACTTGTAGTTATATTATGAAATGTTGAGTAAATGAAAAAGAAAGACGACAACCACTGCTGATATGACCTGGGCCTACACCTTTTCATACAAGCCAAAGATTTTTCCCTTTAGGAACTTTCTATTCCTTTCATAAACTTAGTTCCTGAATACAGAATACAACCACCAAATTGAAATTTAAATGAGTATTTGTACTGCTATGGAGAGAGTTGTATGACTTTAGCTTTCCATAATCCAGTCTTCTGTACAGCTTCTCATCCTCTAAACACTCTTAGTGTCTCAGGAATTTGAGGGCTTTTTAGACATCTTGTTTATCACTATTGCAGGGTAAATTCTTTCCTTCTTAACTACTTTAAAATATTAACTATTTTAATTCTATATTTAAAAAAAACATGCACAGAATAAGTGATATATTTTCTCTTAAAGAAAGGATAAAATACACAGAGCTATAGAACTGTGCATGTACTTTTTTCAAATTACTGAGTAAAAGGGGCTACTTGTGAGTGCGTAGTACAAAATTTGTTAACTTTTTTGATTGTTTCTAATACCAAGGGCTATTACAGCCTCTGCAATACAGCTGCAATATCCACCCCCAGGATTTTAATACAAATCTTGTCACTTTAAACTTTCCATCAACTATGAATAAATATAACCAAAGTATTCTAGTCACTGAGTGTCTGCCAGAGAGACAGTCAGGCTGCTAAACCAGAGTTCCTGACTGCTCACACCAACAAAGTGGAAAGTGGCAATGGGTGCTGTTCCTCTTGCAACCATGGTACTCCAAGAGGTGGCTCTAGAGATGGTTTTTCCAGCCTCATTTTCCCCAATCTTGTGAAAGAAGTCCTCAAATCATTAGCAAGGTGCAGGAGGCTCAGCCAGATCCTTCTGCCCTTGGAAAAGCATGATGAAGGTTGCATGGGCAGCAGTCTGCAGAATCTCCATTTGTGTCTGTAGACACATCTACAGGCTTTGAATATTTTACTTATGTCCTCCTACACCAGAAAATGTAAATAATAAAATAGTATAAATTCTGTCTTGTCTGGGCATGGATATAGCACAAGCCTCTATATCTCCTTCCCTATTTTTTCACCTCTAACCCCACCAGTACATCTTAAAGCTCTGCAAAGATATCTAGTTTACTTGGTCCTAGATAAACTGCCTGGTAGGTATTGTTCCCTGTGGACTTTGGACCAGTTAACAGGACAAATGTGCTGCTACAATGTGCTCAGAGGTCTTGATTTGGGAAAGGGCAGATGAGAGAGACAGAGAGATGAGAGAAAAAAAGAAAATGCAGAGGGTAATCTTAATATTTGTTTTTTTTCTTGAAGGGCTTGTTTGTGCAGGTAGAGTGTATTTAGCATAGCTGGAACTGACCTTTTGTTCAGGCTCTTCTTTCTACTTGGATAAACTGACAAATAGACAAAACGTGCAGTTCTACCCTGTACAAATACACAGACACAATTTCTGCAATCACGCAGATGTACCTATGCTTATAGTTATATAATTCCCATTTGTATTAAAAAACAGACCTACAAAAGCTTTCAAACATGACCTCAGTAGCTAAGTACACAGTAAAACTCAGTTGCTACCTTTGTGGTGTTCCTATACTTAGCCTTTAACTATCCCATATTATTTTAATCCTGTTTACACCATTTTATTCATATCACAATTACTTACAAGTATATAAGTATTAAGAGTGTTTTTCCTTTGTGTATCTTTATGCCTAAATTATTCTCTGGCAATGTTCTACTCTAACTGAATCCCATGTTTATCTTCTTTTTTACTCCCACCCAGTTTTTGTTTCCCATAATTTTGGCACCCTTTGTTCTTACATCTTGAAAAAAATTCTACTATTAATTCAATTTTTAGCTTATTAATGCACCACTCCTAATACGTAGTTCTAAGCAATATTAAGTCAACACAATAAGTTCTATAGTCATCCTCTTGCCTCTTCCATGCTAAACTACTGCCTACTAAGGTCTTCTCTAGCAGGGCTGTTTGCTTTTAATGTAATCTTGAACGGCCCAGTGAAATTGAGATAGAGTTTGACCTAAATATCCAGTAGTTACTTCATGTCTTTGAATCAACAAGAGTGAAAATTTGAACCTTTAACATCAGGCCATACATGTGTACTGGCTACTGGGCTAATTAGGCATTCTGGGATCTTTTCTGGCCCCCTCTGGACCTTCTTTTCTGGCCCTTCCTAGTGGATTTTTGATTAAAGCATGTATATTTCTCATGAAAAACCTTAGTCAGACCATACAGCATTTTCAAACAGAAAAGTATTTCCTTGAAAAACTCCTGTGGTTACCATGGATAAGGATGTAAATCTTTCATATGCATAAAACCATATAGATTATCCAGCTCTTCTTTCACTTTGCCTAGCATGTTTTTCACATAAAAATGGGAATCATAAAAAGACTCAGCTCCAGCAATTAAGGGCATGCAACTTCAATATGTTATTCACTGTGCTGAAATTTGCAGATCTATAATTTCCAATGTCATTCTTTCATAAAGCCTCACATTCATCTCCAGACACATTAGCAAGGGAGAGCTGATATTTTACCCTCTCAGCCACCACTCAATATGTTTGCTAGTTTAGAATCTCTTACCAAAAAGCTGTTAATATACCCTTACAAAAATAACTCTTCTATTCCCTTTTTCAAAATTATGAAGTCCTATGGTTCTGTTCGAGCCCCACATGCTGAGCCAACATCCCTGACTTCAAGAAAGGAGTAATTTTCCTAGTCTTTCTAGTAATTTTCACAAATGAGTTGCACACTTTAGAATTTCTTTTTCCACAGTTCAGAAACTTACTGAAAACATGATAAGAAAACCCACAATCAAAACAACCTCACAAGGTTGGTAGACCTAAACATGGGTGCTTAATTTATTATACAAGCTACTAAAAACCTTGGCATGGAGAAATGTCTTGAAAACGACTGTGAACCAGCAAGTAACTTGTGTGTGACATGTTATTTAAACTGTGACACTGTTATTCATCTGATTTGCACACAGACTCAAGTCTTGCAGTTTTTACACATCATTAACAAAATTCATTGTACCTAATACCACCGACTTCAGTCTGTCTGCTCCCAGGGCTTTAAGACAGATTTGTATATCTTTGTTACGTGCAGCCTTCTATAAAACTGTGAAATACAACCAGGTAGGGAATGCTTTATACTTTCCAGTCCTGGGAATTGCTACTTGAGTTATTTCCAAAAGTCTAATTCACCTACCAATTGACTTTTTACTCTTTCTTAGACACTTGACTCCTGTCTTTACTAAATTTGTATAGTCAAGAATTTCTTCAATCAATGCTCTTTCTCTCTTGATTTTTCACATTGCTTTACATGCTTTTGAGCAAATGTCATTATTTTGTTAATTCTCTGCATGGAGTGGCTATGAGAATTTTAATTTCCTTTTAAAGTCTGCATAGTATTTGATCATAAATTCACAGGAGCTATGCAAATCATTCCTTGCAGAGCTGCAATGACTTCCAGTAAGATCCCAGCTATTTTGTATTTTGACGTACAACTTGTTCTCTTGCTGTGCCTGCCATTGGCTCCTTTCTTACCTTCAGTTGTTTTGCAGTTCTCTGCTAATTCCAATGACCTTTTTCCTTGTTCTTACTACTAGCTTTTAAAGCCAGATGGTTTGCATAACCCATGAGAATATACTAATTTATGTTTCAGCACTTTCATTTCTCATCTTGTCCTTTCCATAGAATACTTTTCCCTCCTTTTCTGTTTCTCCACTTTCAGTGCTCAGATTTCTTTCACAGTCATCAAAATTGATTTTCCTGAGGTAAAGAGACCTTTTGGCTTAGTGAAATCACTCCCCTGCAAGACGTAAGCAGCCATGTAACATACTTCAAGGACAGAAATGCTTGAAAAGACCATCCAGTATCAATATATCTTTTTTTTTTTTTTTTTTTTCTGTTTTCTGGAACAAATGCTGTCCTTTGTTGTATCAACCCCACAAAGAAAAGGTGACTGCACCAGTTCCTTAATCCATGTCTCCTTTTCCCCAGCGTAGAAGCTCATGTTTTTCCCACAGAGCAAAACTGAGAGTTAGAGAAGTCTGCAACTGCCTGTCAGGGTACCAGGAGCTGTAAGTGTCCCTTTTGTGTCCCCCATGAGCTCCAACCCAGCTTCCCTGCCACAAGCCTGGGGAAGAACACTGAGCTGGGCTCCCAGGCTTGGCTGCTACCCCATAGCAGGTTCCAGCTGATCCCAGCCTGGTGGCTGGACTTGTGTCCACCTTTGTCTGGATGTGTTGGTGTTGTAGTCTCTGCCATCTTTGAGGTGAGCAAGCACGAGTGTCTGTGCTCTTCTAGGATTAGTCTGTGGTGTGAGACTTTGTTATTTTCTATTTTGATCTATGGTGAAGTCAATTCATGTATTACAACATTTAGTCCCTGAGTACCTTTACTTAGCTTGAGCCTGAATCTGTCCTGCCTATACCTGCTTATAGCCAGGGCTGAAGCATGTAAGATATAGTTAGAGCCTGAAGTATGAAGAAGGGTGGGAGAATCTGAAACTCCAGAGAGAAGCAAAGCAGATGTTTGAGTGATGGAGGAGGCTGGGACTGGCCATCACTCAGTGTGGCACAGAGCTGGCTGGTCAGACATGCATTCCCTGCCAGGACACACAGCACCTGTGCTGTTCCACCTTGGTGGCTGTGACTGCTGTGTTAATGGCTAAGTATTGTTACAATGAGTTCATGAGAAAAGGAGAACCTGTGAACCAGGAAGGTTCCACGAGACTCCCTCCTGGCAGGCTGGACTGGTGCTCCCATTCACGTGGAGTGAATTGGAGACAGGAAATAGGAGGATGGACACGTCACCTCTGTGGATGCCTCCTGGGCAAACTCACAGAGGTGAGGGCTCATAGAATCCTTCACGGTGGCCACTAATTCTCTGTGGAGAAAACCTTGGTAAATGAACCACTGGGAGGATCCACCCAGAGGGCACATGTTTCAGGACAAGACTTTGACAGGCTCAACTGGTTTCACAGAATCACTAAATTCTTAAGGTTGGAAGGGACCTTTGGCGATCATTTAGTCCGATGGCCCTGCCAAGGCAAGGTGACCCGGAGCAGGTGACACAGCAATGCGTCCAGGTGGTTTTGGAATGTCTCCAAAGAGGGAGACTCCACGACCTTCCTGGGCAGCTGTCCCAGTGCTCTGCCACCCTCAATGCACAGAAGTTCTTTCCCACGCTGAGGTGAAATTTCTTGTGTTTTAGTTTATGACCACAGCTCCCGTATGGCTCCATTGTTTCCTGTACAGGTGTGTGGAACAAGCACATTTAGGGGTTACGCCTAGCCATCTTTATGGGGGATGCGAGCGGACCGCCCCACTGGAGGGCAGGATCCCGACCTGGGCCAGGGCTGGGGACGGGCCAGGGCCGGGCTTGGGGCACCCCCAGTGCCCTCTTTGTCGGGGGCAGCCCCCGTGCCCTCCGTGCGAGGGGCAGCCCCACTGCCCTCTTTGCCGGAGGCATCCCCAGCGCTCCCAGTGCCGAGAGCACCACCAGCGATCCCGCTCCCGGGTATCCGCCACCGCCGGCCCCGGCGGGCAGGGCGGGCGCTCCCCCCGCGGCGGGGCCGGGGCGGGGCCG